>CAJNJA010018704.1:0-10490 GCA_905231915.1 Symbiodinium necroappetens | reverse complement strand
CTGTAGTAGTACTGTAGTAGTACTGTGGTAGTACTGTGGTAGTACTGTAGTAGTACTGTAGTAGTACTGTAGTAGTAGTAGTAGTAGTAGTAGTGGTAGTAGTAGTAGTAGTAGTAGTAGTACTGCAGTAGTACTGTAGTAGTATACTGTAGTAGTACTGTAGTAGTACTGTAGTAGTAGCTGTAGTAGTACTGTAGTAGTACTGTAGTAGTAGTAGTAGTAGTAGTAGTAGAAGCAGCAGCAGCAGCAGCAGTAGTACTGTAGTACCATTAGAAGTAGTGGAGGAGGAGTGACAGGAGGAGGAGAAGTAGCAGGAGTAATGATCAACCAAAAGCGGGGGCAACCAGAGCGCACAGTAGAGAGACGACGCAACAAGAACAGCAACAACAGCAACCTCTTCATTGACGACAATACGCACGACCGCGGCGGCGATGCGAAGATGACAACACCCACGAGAGTGACAACTATCACGGCAGCAACAACAGCAGCAGTGCGAAGAAGAGGCAGACAAGCATGGTAAGTGCCACTACATACCTACGATCCGTAGTACTTGCATGAATTACCAGGACTTCCAATGTGTTGAGCCATTGGGCGAGTGGTGTGATGAAGCTATTCTCGGGCCCTACAAGAGTTGAGGTAGGTCCTTTTGGCGGGTGCCGCTAGTGACAATAATCTGTTGGATGTGCGAAGTTGGAATATGATAGAATTTTTGTGTGGTCTGCAGCATGGCTCAGCATGGGACTCAAGCAGGGTTTTATCTACAGGAGTCTTGTCCTTGTAAAGCTGGTTTGCCATTGCTAGAGCGTTTCTAAAACGAAATAGCTCATCACAAGAACTGCAACAAATTCTGGTTCGGTTTGGTGGTGCTTAGGGACTCTTTGGAGATCTTTACTGGCGAGGCATTCTTCCGCAGTAACCTAACAGCCCTTTGAAGGATTGAAGCTGGTGGATTGCACAGTTCGTCGGCAATCCTGGCCCTGCCACATTGAGCCTCCTCCAGAACGTTTATTAAACTCCAGAAGCCCTGCAATGCTGCATATTACCGTGCAGGTCGACATATTCGCGCTTCGACAAGGCTTTCAACGCAGATTCCGAAGAACAAATACGTTTGATTTAGAGGGCTTGGCAGCCAGTGCGTCTGAGGTTCGCTAAAATCCGAAAGCGGACAAACCGGAGGGAATGCAGGGTATCTTAGGGTTGACAGCTGCAGGCGCTGGGCTTCGCAGAATATGATAGGGTTAGGCCAGGCTGGGTCAGGCGTTGGTACGGGCACTTGATCTTTGAGTTTCCATTGCAGTGGAGGCTTCTTCTCCAAATTGCTGCGCACTCCGCCATGGCTGCAACTGGGGATGCAATGAGAGGATGTCGTGCCTCGAGTTGGGAAACACGGCAGTGGCATCGGACAAGATTTCTTCCAACAGTTTCCGGCCCCACTACCCTCTCGATGAGCAGGTTTAGGATTGAATCAGGGCTCTGGGATCATGGTGTCCTATGGCTTGCCCCGGAGATATTGATGTTTGACGTGTGGGCTCCTTTTATATAAGTGTCTCTACACGCCATCCCTTGCTTTTTTGCCCCTTGGCTTCTTTCTTTTTTTTGCGCTTTTTGGAATGGAGGTTGTAAATTAAAGAGATTCCCGTCTACAGATCTACTCATTGGACTGGGCTAGGCTCCTGCGCTCCTCGAGGGATGATCCTTGCAGCGAATATAGGCCATTTTAGGCCCACAATGATTGGAGTAGGGTCTGGGGGGTAATTTATCTTTATGTATTGTATTTGGGGGCTATAAGGGACTTTCAATTCTTTGGGAGACCCTCAACCCGAAACCCCAAAATGGACCCCTAGAGGACTTTCGGTTCAAGCCCGAGCTTCGCAAGGTGGGTCAACGCCTCGAAGCAAGGCCGGGGTTGGCAAGGAAGAGTGGAGTGCAGTCCTTCGGGCTCTGGTAAGGTTGCTGAGTTCAGATCCCGAAAGGGCTCTGGGTTTCTGATGTTTGGGGTTGAGGGTTCAGGGAAAAGGGTTGAGATTTCAAGAGCCTTAAACCCAAACGCCAAACTCACATGCCAGGCACGTCCGAGTTGTGAGAGCGTAAACTCACATGCCTCGCCTGGATCGTCCGAGTGTGAGCGCCGAAACCTAAAGTGCGTCAGACCGAAGTAGCACCGCGGGCAGAGCACGGTGTGTCGCCGGTGGACTAGTCATTTGGCTTTTAAACTCTCCTCTCGGGGGAGGTACACAATTTGGCACCAACGCCGCCTTACTTCCAGTAGGTGCCATGGAAGACGGGAAAGAGTCCGCCCTTTCCAAGCAGCTGATGGTCAAGACTCTCTTGGGTTATGGTATCTTTGGTGCTGTCCAGGTTCTTTATCGCTTGATATCCGGATGGAGGACATCCTCTCGGATGAGAGGCCTTCTGGAAGACATGCCGGCCGCGAACGGGGACGGGCACGATCAGCCTGTTGGTTGGATAAATGACTTGCTAGCGAATCTGCATCGTATCCACGACTGGCGACTCGAAGTTAGTGGAGGGCAAGCAATCTCCAAAAGCCTGGGTTTTAGCTGGCACCCGGGGATGTACGTGCTGATTGCGAACGATCCTGAGATCGTCCGCCACATCTTGAAGGACGAGTTCAACAAGTACACGAAGCCGGACAAAGCTTTGGATCCAATCTGGTTCTACTTCCAAGAGTTTCTGGGTGATGGCATTTGCGTCAGAAAGCATGGGGTAGGTTCTGAAGATAATGGTGAAGACTGGGGGCACATGCGCAAGGTCTCGTCGCAGATTTTCAGTCGGAAGAATTTCAACTCTTTAATGAACGAAGTCTTCGTGGAGAAGGCAGAAGTATTGCGTCGCTTTCTGCAGAGATCTCGAGGCGAGACGAAGCAGGTGGACTTGCAATCCTGCTTCTTCAACTTCACCTTCGATGGCATCATGCGCATCTTCTTTGGCGAAGAGTCCAACACGGCAGTAGGTGTACCGAACAAATACGGCAAGGCTTTCGACACCGCGCAGAACAACATGAAGTTCCACTCCGTCGATTCCATTGGGCCCTACATCTTCTTCAGTGCGTTCTTGCCGTGGCCTCTCGGTGGCCGACATGGAGGATTAGCTCGTTGGCTTTGGGACCGGCTATCCCCGAGGTACCGGACAATGAAGTCCGCATGCCGAGTGCTCGATCGGGAGGCCGATCGCTTGGTCAAGAAGTGTCGTGATGATCCCCAGCTTCCTGAGCGACGAGATTTGCTGGCACTCTTCATTCAGGCGAAGTTCAGCGCTGACTTCGTGAAGCAGATGGTCTTGCATTTGATCATTGCTGGCAGAGACACCACGGCCTGCCTGTTGTCATGGACGTTCTATGAACTCACCCGGAACCAAGACGTTCAGTCTCGGCTCCATGACGAGATCATGCAGAAGTTGCCGCCAGGCACGAAGCTTGACATGAAGAGCTTGTCGGCCAGTGAAATGCCATACTTGAATGGCGTCATCTACGAAGCTCTACGGCTTTGGCCTCCAGTGCCCTTCGACCCGAAGATGGCCTTTGAAGACGACGTCCTGCCCGGTGGGTGGAAAGTGCCAGCCCTGGCACAGGTGGCTTACTCTCCATATAACATGGGGCGGGATCCAAAAAGATACACAGAACCCGAGGCTTTCCGCCCAGAAAGATGGATCCCCTTTACAGCGCCGTCTCAACACGAGTTCCCTGTCTTCCAAGCAGGACCACGGATATGCCTCGGCATGGATATGGCTCTTTTCGAAGCGAAGACTGCTACGGTAGAGTTGCTTCGTCACTGCCGATTCGAGATGGTACCGGGACAGGATATCACCTACGGTGACAAGATTACCATGGATATCAAGAGCAATGGGAAGGAGGAGTTCCTTGTTTACGTCAGCGACTGGTAGCAGGTCGACGGCGAGTCAAGTCGATTTTCCTTGTAAGCCTTGCAGCAGACGGATCGTCCGCCGCAGGACCGGGCCACTAATATCAGATGACGCTGGGACAGGCAGGCGCTGTTTTTAAGAGGTTTCACTTTTAATTGAGTTAGATCAAGAAGGAGACGGAGCTCGCTTGGAGCTGCCTCGCCAGAGAGAGAGAGAAAGAGAGAGAAAGAGCAAACAGTGAAGTCTCCCAGACGGGCACCAGTTTTGAACTTTGGGACCATGCCTCGAGGCGACAGGATGGAGACAAATGCTTCAGTTCGAGTAGTCCCGAAGCCCCAACTACCAAAGATGCCAAAGTCTGAACGCTAAACCATGCTTGACCCCAAGTCAGCACCTCCAACGCCTTAAACCCGCTAGACCCCCCAAGTGCCAAACCCTATCGAGCAGCGAAGCCTAGGCCTGGGAGCCTGAACCCAAATATGCCCTTCACTTTAGCAGCTGCTGTTTTGCAGGCTTCCGATGGCCGGCCTCTACGTCCCAGCTGAGGGACCCCAGTCGGCTGTGTCCTCAATGTTGGGGGGATTCGGGGGTTTTGGACCGGACTTGGGGCTCTTGGCTTCAGAGTTTTGACGTCTCTATGGATGGTAAAGTCGGTGATGTGAACCGTTTCACCATTCACAGACACGGGTCACCGGTGGTAGGATATTGAGCTGCTGTGCAACTCAAGGAACATCGTCCGGCAGGCCGCGCCTTCTCGATCAAACGGGTTCGCTCAGCGTTGTGCCAGCAACGCACACGTCTGAACCTGTGACCGCATCTTGCAGTTGTGGCTCCAAGTGGAAAGATTCCGCTGGGCCGAAGATGGGGTGCGCTGCCAGCGACCTGCCTGCAGCGCGGGTTGGTTTCGGGCTGCCAGGCCACAGAACGGGTGAAGAGCACCACGGTCACTTAAAGCACGTTCACCACATCGTCGTCGTTCCCGCCATCTTCGCGTTTTGATCTGCATGATGCCGTCAGTTCAACTGTCACCATAGCTCTAGAGCGTGCGCTGTGGACAACTAGTATCACATCACGTCCGACACTGATCCAATCACGACGGGACGTCGGGGATTCTCGGATTTAAAACCTGCTGTCAGTTGTAGATTGCAGAATAGGTGAATACTATGCCTGCTCCCTGCCTTGAGCCCTGAGCCCTCGGTGACATGCTCGAAGCACTTTGCCCAGACCTGCTGGGACTATCCACAAACACAATAAGCCCTGCTGGAAGGCGCTTGTGCACCAGCCTCGTAACCCAGCGTATTTTCCGCCATGCACCAGACATGGCCTAGGCTACGTGCTGTTGCATGGCGTGTAGTTACCATGTTGTTCAGTATAACGACGGGTTTTGGTGTTGCGCAGGGTGCTGTGGGGTCCCACACATGTTTGGCTTGGTCAGGCTAAAAACTTATTGTGCGTAATATACTAATTTAATATATTAATAACAGTATGTATAGCAGGCTTAGGCAAACTCTTTTCCATTTCTGGTCGCGATCAAGTCTAGCAGTGTTCCTGCGAGTTTGCACATAGATGCCGAAACCCTACGGGCCTAAAGCCTTCTTTGCAGTGTTTATGCTGATTTATGCCTGCCCCAGGACGTCACAGTAGTAAGCTCAGACCTTCGAACGCCATGCCAGCTTTGAGCGAGTGTGTGAGGCGAAAGCCTTCTTAATTGACATAAACCCTACAAGGCCTTACAAACCTTATAGAACGTTGAGAGCCTTAGAGTAACTCTGCCAGTATACAGTATACCCTTAGAGGACCTCCTGAGCTCAGGCTCCGTAGATGTTCCAGTGACGCCTCTCGGCTGGGGAAGCATTGGGGTGTATGGTAAATTTAAGAGTGGCTACATTGTACTACATGTCTTGATGACTTCTGGTTTCTTGTGAGGTTCTGCGCGGAGAGAACAGAATGTAACAGGGTGGAAGCTCGTGGAGGGGCCATCGTGGGGCCGAGACCGTGAGACCATAGTACTCGTCAACACACCCGCTCGCGATGCCACCCGCTCTCGGTTGCGCCCTCCCCATGTTCACCGGCTTCTCGGAAAACCCGTGTTGAAGTATAGCAATGCTTGGACTGGTTCCTTCTGGATGCCCAAAGCCCCGTGGAGGAGCCATGCGCAAGCTGTGGTAGGTGGAATCTGACATCTATTCTGCCTCGTAGTTTCTGCGGTAGCCACGGTCTGCGAATTATCCGCGGTCAGACATGTCGCCAAAAGAGTGTCTGGCAAACGTGGGAAGCCGTGATGAATCAAGCAAAAGCCGCGATGACGCAAGACGTCCAAGATGAGAGGTGCTACATGCAGAATAGAGCCATGGCATTTGATAGCAGGCTCAGATTGAACGTGTTTGCTTGTCTTTCGTCTGCTCTGCAGGAAGTTCGGAGATGACACATCGTTATAGTTGTACTCGAACCAAGGGGCAAGGCTACCTTCCTTGCCAATGTGGCGGCCGTGAACTCGCAGAGTCCAACCTTTCCCAATGGGCAGAACTTGGTCCAAGGACATCGCAGCGGGCGTAGGTACTCTAGCGATGGTAGGATTGTTATAACTATTATATTATATGATATTATATTATATTACATTATATTATTTTATCGATGTGTAATGCCCTGAAGGATCTTCCTCGCGTTTTGTAGCATCCTGGTCTCGTATGATTGATGAATGACAGAAGCAAACCAAGAACACGATCCCGGTACGCATCTTCGTGCCAAAGGTGTCAAAGCAATGTTCTGGTGTTGAGGGCTTCACGTCTGCAGGATTTACATTTAGGGCCTATAATTGAAGATCGTGAGGTTCGAGGTTTGGGGTTTAGGGTTTATAAGGTTAAAGTTTAGGGTTTAGGGTCTAAGAGTGCCGGGGATTGAATAGTAGAGATTGCCCTGCCTTTTTCGTTCGTATGGCTAGCGCTTTAGTTGCGTTTTCTGGCTCTTGCGATGTCTTCGTTCATCTTGGTTCTAAGTTTGAGATGCATTACCTCGCGGCCATTTCTGGAGAATTGGCGTTTCTGCACTTGCGGGCCGTCCTTCCTACAACGGGATAGTAGCTCGAAGAGTGTACTTGTGGAGTCTCTTGCAAGGCCCCATTACGTCCCGGCGCAAATGGCAAAGATTCATCAAGTGCCACCAGTCCCCGAGCGTCATGAGCCGGTTGTCATTCCAGAGCTCTTGCTGCGAGGAATGTGCGTCAGCGGAGGCGCCTCCCGATCTGTTCCTGGATTCACTATATCACATTTTACGACGATGTTGCTAGATTATTATATATATACTATACTAAACTATGCTAAACAATTAAGTTCTGCATACTATACTATATTCAATTTTACTATGTTATATCATATGATTATTATACTACATTATACGTATTTTATATACTATACAATATTATACTATGTTATATTCCACTGTACCATACCTTTCTGTGCGCCAGCTAGGAGGAATCTCGGGTCTCCTTGGATTGAACATTGGAGCTCCTAGGGTTCCAGGCGTGTCGGTCTGAGGACCCACTGTGTCGCTTTCAGGGTCATGCTTCATAGTATGGTATAATATAGTAGAATGTAGTAGAATATAGTATACTATAGTAGAATATAGTATGATATAGTAGAGTAGCTTCATCTGGTGCACTGATGGCATCATTTGCCCCACGGCGGTTCTTGCTATTGCTATTGGGTTGTTCCGTAGTATACTCTATATGGCGTTCTCCTATAGTACTACGACCATCAACACGGACGACGAGCACGGCGCTTGGTTCGGCCTGCGTCTCGAAAGTATCACAGAGTCAAAACTGCTTACACCCGTGAAGGTGTCGCGCCCTTGTTTATCCGTACGCCTAAGGTTAGCCATAGCGGTCATCGAAGAAAGCCTTAGCCTAATCCAGTGTTGGGGACCCAGCCATGTAGATCTACCTGGTTTACCACTCATGATACTATACTATTCTGCTAATACGTATAATACAGAGCCATTGCTGCTGTGAGCTTCGCAGGAGGATCCCGAGCCTTCACATTTGCTTCGGGCATCTATCGGGCGCTGAATGCCACTTGGCTCACAAAAAGCCCGTAGCAGGACGAAGACGGCAAGCAGCGGCTTCAAGACAGAATCACCTACGCACTATACCCCTTTCTCTTTGCAACCGCCTTGCACTGCGTTTGACTGCAGCGGGGGAGCTACTGGCATCTTTATCAAGGCGTTCTTTGTTTGCCGGTTTAGCTTTCAAACCCAACGAGGTGGTTTGGGATTTATGCTTATTCTTGCGCACACCATAGATCTTGCTAGCTTTTGTGTGGAGCTCTCCTTGGGTCATAAACTTGATGTGCCTGGATATGCCGCAGTGGGTGTGGCACTCGGAAAGCATTATTTTTTTGTGCCTGAAGGCTAAAATAGCTCGCGGGATGTTTCTCAACGAACACTGACATGTCAGCCGAGCCTGCTAATCCCAGCACCGCTGCCGAGGAGCTGAATCTTCTTCCAAAGCTTGAAGGAATCAGTGTCTTGACGATTTCCCAGTAATAGAGTGGGTAGCCTTTGTCCTTTTTGAAGTACTACAATGCGCACATAGTCTTAGAGTTGAACCTAGTTAGACCTAGTTCCTCTAGGATACTGGACAGGTAAGATTCACATCAATCAAGATCAGGGTCACAGTCTCCTGGCACCCGGTCAGTCTCGCAGAGTGTGTTTCCACGCTGGCCTAAAGCCTAAACAAGTTGCGCTACACTGCTTTGCATATACAGATACATATACACATACGCGTACATGTACATGTACATAGACATATACAAACTAACATGACATAACATATCACCTTGCAACATAACATAACATGGCATAAGATCGTAAAAAGTAACACGGCATAACCTAACATGATATAACATGACATACGCATGTACAGACAGACATACACATACACATACATATACATATACATATGTCTGTCTATACACGCACACACATGCAGACAGGCGGACAGACAGACAAACAGAGAGACAGACAGACAGACAGACAGACAGACAGACAGACAGACAGACACACAGACAGACAGACCGACACACAGACAGACGGACGGACGGACGGACGGACGGACGGACGGACCGACAGACAGACAGACAGACAGACAGACAGGCAGACAGACAGACAGACAGACAGACAGACATACAGACATACAGACATACAGACATACAGACAGACATGCAGACATACAGACATAGTTAGGAGCATATGTGCGTACAAAAAATATAGATACAAACATATTTATATATTTGTATACCTATACGACTGTGCTACATCCTTGGGCGGCAAGAAGGTGTACGAGGCTTCCTTGGGGCCTTTCTCGCCAAGGCTCCGTGAGCGGTGGTACATGGTGCTCCTCCGTGGTGATGTTTGCGATGCCATGGCTTGGATCAGCACATGTTTTGGAGGTTTAGGGTTTGGGATGGTGTTGGATGTGTTGAGAGCTGAAGCTTTCAAGAGCAGCTGGACTGGTTCAAGGCAATTCAAGGACAACGGTCCCACCGGCCTTTTCCATTATCTGAAAAGGTCACCCGTTCCTCGCAGCAAGTATTGTATGCCATCCCGAAGCCCAAAGATTCGTTTGGACCTCCACTGCAAGTGACAATCAACAAGGCATTACTGCAGCCGCCATTGGAATGCGCTCACGGTATGGCACTGGCCAATCCAAAACCTACTGTAAGTCGCAGACACCTCGTGGCTTCAACGTGGATCTCATGCCCTCAATTGCAAGCCATTAACATCCCTCGACGCCACAGCCCACCAAATTCCTTGGGCCAATCAACTTCCACGAACATCCTCCCCTCCCAACCATTGACACCCAAGTGCGGTGATTCAGGAAAGAGTATGCCGGGAACCCCATAGAGCTTGATGACGCTTGGACTGGTAATGAGGTTTCGCGGCAGTGTTTAAGAAGGGTGTGTGTGTGTCAAGTACACTTAACATGGTATTCCTCAGCTTGGTACTGGTGTCTATCGTAGCAGTAAATCTTGTAGCTAAAATGAGAAGTATGAGTCGGTATGTGAGTGTTTCGAGGGTGTGCAAATCACAAAGCCGAGGGTCGTTTCTAGCTCTGAATCTGCACGGCTCGGTGAAACGATACGCGAAGATGTCCACGCCAGCCTGTCGCAGCTCTTAAATGCACACTGCCTGCTCGACTTCTGCACACTGAAAGGGCAGGAATGCCGCAAATCCTTTCATGTTTGGCCCCCCCCAAGGCAACAAAACGACTTGGAATACAATGCGGACGGCCAGATAGTGCTTAGTGGATTAAGTATGCGAGTACGATTAGTCAGGTTGGGGGTGCATGCTTTGTTGGCGGAGGCCAAGCGTCCCAGCACAAGCAGCAGCAGCAGCAGCCGCCGGAGCAGCAGCAGAAGTAGTGGTCCTCGTCGTGGTGGTCGTGGCAGTCGTGGTAGTAGTAGTAGTAGTAGTAGTAGTAGTAGTAACTGGTTAGTAGCAAGTCGTCGTCGTGGTGGTGATGATTGCTGTAGCAGCAGCAGCAGCAGCAGCAGCAGCAGTCGTTTTAGTGGTGGTGGTGGTGCTAGGGCTGGTGCTGGCTGGTGCTGGTGCTGGTG
>CAJNJA010018703.1:0-10490 GCA_905231915.1 Symbiodinium necroappetens | reverse complement strand
CGTGGGGGAGGGGGGGAGGGGGCGGGGGTTCAGAAAATGGGGCGCCCCAATGTAGACCCGCTTGACATAAGAGCAAGGTGAGACAAAGCCCTTTGAGGAAGGAGCTCCCGCAGAACATGTCCAAAAGCCTTAATGAAACCGTAGGGTTTAGGGTATAGGGTTTGGNNCCACTTATAACTACCCATGAACTCC
Source organism: Symbiodinium necroappetens (assembly GCA_905231915.1). Classification (NCBI taxonomy): domain Eukaryota; class Dinophyceae; order Suessiales; family Symbiodiniaceae; genus Symbiodinium; species Symbiodinium necroappetens. The sequence goes on along the minus strand of CAJNJA010018703.1, from coordinate 10,298 downwards.
CAAGTATATGAGGGTTTAGGGTTTTGGGTAGGGTTTAGAGTTTAGGGTTTAGGGTTTTATAGGACTTTAGAACCTTAAACCCCATATTAATATCAATCCCTTCCGAAACATATCTTCAACACCCTGATAACCCTAAACCCTAAAAGGTTAGGCCGTGGGAACCCCACTAATTACTTTTTGTTACGGCATGTGCAAAAAAGTCTGATGGAACCCCATAGCACTCTTGTAGTGAGTCGTATATTACCCCTATGAAACCCTGTACAAGGCTTGTAGAACATAGAACCCTAAACTGGTATCGAGCCCTAATGCGCTCACACTCATCAACCTTAAACCCCTAACCGCTTGGCTCCTAAGCCCTTAAACCCTAAAACCCTGAACCCCTAAACGGCTAAGGGCTTCAGTCTTAAACCACCCGAAGCCCTAACCCCTAAACCCCTAAAGCCCTCAACCCTAAACCCGTAAACCCCTGAACCCTAAACCCTATAAACCCTAAACCATAAGCCCCTAAACCCCTAAACCCTCAACACTAGACCCTAAACCCCTAAACCCTAAACCCTAAACCCTACAAACCCTAAACCCTAAACCCTATAAACCCCTAAACCCTCAACCCTAGACCCTAAACCCTAGACCCCTAAGCACTAAACCCAAGACCCTAAAACCCTAAACCCTAAACCCTAAACCCTATAAACCCTAAACCCCTAAACCCTCAACCCTAGACCCTAAACCCTAGACCCCTAAACACTAAACCCAAAACCCAAAACCCTAAACCCCAAAAGCCCTAAACCCTAAACAACCCTAAACCCCTAAACCCTAGACCCTAAACCCAAACCCCCAAAGCGCCTAAACCCCTAAACCCTAAACCCTAAACCCCTAAAACCCTACAAACCCTAAACCCCCAAACCCCTAAAACCCTAAACCTTAAAAGCCCTAAAAACGCCTAAACCCCTAAACCCTTAAACCCCTAAACCCTAAACCCTGAACCCTAAACCCTAAACCCTAAACCCTAATCCTTTAAACCTCTAAGCCCTCAACCCTAGACCCTAAACCCTAAACCCTAAACCCCTAATCACTAAGTTTCTAAACCCCTAAACCCAAATCTTAAACAAGTGTCGAAGGAGGCCCTCGCTGGGGAGGCAGCGAAGTCCATGCGGCGCTTCACAGCCCAGGCCGGCCCGGCTCGGGGGGTGTCCGTTGTCTCCCTGGTTCTTAGTATACTAGCTATAATAGGGTTCTAAAATAGGGCTCTATAATAGGGTTCTAAAATAGGGCTCTATAATAGGGTTCTAAAAAAGGGCTCTATAATAGGGTTCTAAAATAGGGCTTTATAATAGGGTTCCTCCATTCACTACTACGAACCAGGGAGCCGTTGTCTAGAGGAGCTTGGAGGGTTTCGGGGGATTTAGGGGTTTTGGGTTGAAGGGGTGGTTTAGGAAGGATAGGGGGTTTAGGGGGTTAGGGGGTTTAGGGGGTTAGGGGGTTTAGGGGGTTAGGGGGTTTAGGGGGTTTAGGGAGTTTAGGGGGTTTAGGGAGTTCAGGGTTCGGGGATTTGGGTGTGGTCCAGTGGTCACGTCCTAGGTGCTGGCTGGGGTGCGAAGCACACAGAAGCCACTCGCACTATTAAGGGTTGCTTTACAGGCCACTCACTATAGGCTTGGGCTTCAAAGGCTTGCAGCAACTTCAGGGCCCATATATATATACACACATACATACATACATACATACATACATACATACATACGTACATATATATATATACAGACTACGTATAGAGTCATTGACCCTGTCGGTTTTTTCTTTTCCCTGTGATTATCGTGTCTCTGTCATACATGCCTCGTTCCCGACCCCTACGCCCTGCACCATGAACTTTCCCAGAATCTTGCGAACCTGGTGTGGGCCTATGCGACTCTGGATGTGCGCCAGGGTCCCAGTGACCGAGGGTGAAACGGAGCAGCATCCAAGCCGCATAGTCCTGCAAACGACCGTGAACTGTAAATAGTTTGGGTAGTTGTCGAAATTAGGTTCCCTTTCAGGATCCTTTTTATAAGGGTGCCGTACTATTTTGGGGACCTAACAAAGGTCCCTAATTTAGAGAACTACCCTTCTGAAACCGGAAGGGAGCTGCCAGCAGTGTGTTTTCGTTCATAAACTGTGTGCCGAACTCTTTTTTTTACATGTGGTCCCAGACCCAAACCCTCAAGAGCATTCGTTTCACTCTGCACGCCCGTTAAAAAGGGTCCGGCAGCCTTTGCTTCTTGTGGTGGGACTTTCGGGTCCGGTTGAGGGTTCTGGGATCAAATTGCAACAGAAGACAGGAGCTCCCAGGCAACATGTCAAAAGCATCCTTTCGAAAGATCCGTTTTGAGACAAGCACCACATTGAACCGATAAACTGTTACAGAAAAGCTTGTAAACATGCATAGTCTCTTATCAGACCGTAAACCATATCAAACCCCATGTAAAAGCTTGTGAAACCTTTCCTAGCTCAGCAGCGAGGTCATGCGAAGCTCTTCGCCGCCGTGTCGCTGGCTGCCCGGACCAGGTTGGAGGCGATACGGTTTGGGGTTTGGGGTTTAGGGGAGGCTTCCGGAAAAGTTTATCTTTAGGGTTTAAGGCTTAAGGGTGCTTTCGGGTCTTGGGGGGTTTAGGTTTGGGGGTTAGGGTTTAGCTGACCCCTGTTGGAAGCCGCCTCAAGTCGTGAAGGGTTGGGGTCAAAGGGGGCCTTCCGAGGGCAAATTCGTCGGGTTTAGGCTTTTTAACGTTATTAGTATATACCTAAGGGGCTGAGTAGGTAACCTTGAACCTCTCTGGGGCTTTTATAACCCTACTATAAATCAAAAGGTCAACCGTTTTTGGGCTAGGGTACTCAGCCTCGAAGACTTGTAAACCCTAAACCCTAAACCCTAAACCCTAAATCCTAAACCCTAAACCCTAAACCCTAAACCCTAAGATGCAGATACGGTGACTTGGCCAGTGACTTGGCGGCGAAGCTTGGCGACCCTTGAGGTCGGCAGGCTCTGCAGCCTGGCAGAGCCTGCCAAGGTCTTGCTGGCCTTCGACAGCGCCCACCTACCCACCGAAGAAGAGGGGTGCTGGGTGCGTCTCGGGTTTAGGGGTTTCGGGGTCTAGGGGTTTAGGGTCTTCGAGCGAAAGCCGGAAGCTGCCAGCGGTTGGAGCCGAGTGCGAGTCTGTCCTTGGCGAGAGGAGCCGATCAGCAGAGGAGAATCAGAACAGGGGGGATGTCCGGCGGCAGATTGACGAACCGCCCACCTGCTGCGTCGACTCCGTCCGTCGTTGATGCAACGGCAAAGATCGTAAGGAAAGAAGAAGAAAGACACCAATTCAAGAGGCGACGAGGAGACGAAGGTTAAGAACTTAGTTGGGAAAGCTACGAAGTAGACAAAGTGGACAGTGCCAGAAAACGGCCCGAGACACGTGAGCCAGTGCAACAGGTGGTTGTGTGTATGTATATGCGCGCGCGCGTGTGTGTGTGTGTCTGTGTGTGTGTGGTTTTTTGTGTATGCGGCCGGGAACGGGGGCACGCAACCGGCTCTCAGCATAGTGGTTCATGTTCTATCGGAAAGAGTACAAATGCTGTCAGAAGGGTGCAGCCCTAAACGACGTTGCAGCAACGATAGCGGCCCAAGTTACAAGTCCTTCGAATGTGTCGGGCCCAATTAGTAGCATCCTGTCTATCAGGACCCTGAAATAAGGTAGCTGAGTCCCATCGCCGGAGCTTTGCTGTAAGGCCCCAGCTATCCATCTTCAAGGCTTCAACCAGCAGACCCTAAACCCTAAACCTTAAACCCAGCTATCCATCTTCAGGAGTTCAACCAGCAGCACCTTTGCAACCTAGCGCCGGCCTGAGAGCGCCATCTTCCTGGTGTGGTTGCGGGGTTTAGGGTTTAAGGTTTTGGGTTTTGGGTTTTGGGTTTTTGGTTTGGTTTAGGGTTTAGGGTTTTGGGTTTCGGGTTAAGGGTTAAGGGATGTCAGGGATGATATCAACCAAAACATCTTTGTCCTGAAGTCTCAGAACAAGACCCCCCCCCAGCCATGAAACTCCAAACCCTAAGCCCCGAACGGATACATCCGCAACTCCGTGGTCCAAATTCCTCACAACCCTCCGAAAGACTGCGCTGCCTTGGGGGGTTTATTTGGTCACTGCCGAATAACGACGACCCGATTCAGTGGTGTGGGGCGCGTTAATATAGATGGGTTACAGAGATCTGAGGAGTCAATAAGAAGATCCAGTTTTCGTCCCGATGCAAATATGCTAATGTAGGAGCCTGAACCCTGGCCCTGTAACCCCAAAATATTCGGATTCATATTATAAAGACCCAAGGTTTCTTAATCAGGTTCCCATATTGTCCCCAACCCTTATTCCGCTCGCAGCCCTACCCCCAAAACGCTAAACCCCGATCCCAATTTTAGAATCTATTCAGATACCTAAAGTATAGTAAACCCACAAGAACATTATTCAATCTATTCAGGCCCCTATGCTTGGCGGCTCAGGCGACGTAGTCAGTAGGGTCTTCGGTACCTTGGAAGTACCAATATGACTATGCGTACTTCCAACTTACAAACAAGACTACTTGCGACATCCTCTGACTCTCCAAGTATTAGGGGTTCAGGGCTTCGAGAAATAGGAGATGTGGGTTAAGGGTGTCATGTGTTGAGGGAAGGGGTTTTGATCCTTAGGTGTTTTTAGGGCTGAGGGCTCAGGGTTTAGGAGTTTAGGTTCTCAAGTGATTTCAGGGGCTTGATTTGCTGTGTAGGGCCCGGGTTTCAGGGTTTAGATCCTTTTAGGTTTTTCAGGGCTTCGAGTTTGGGCTGCCGCTTTTCGTCTTAGGCTTCTGAGGCAGACGGGGCCCCAAAGGAAGGAACATACCATAATTCCCATAGTTTAGGGTCCTTAAGGTAATGCAGGATTTATATCATCAACAGTATTCCTCAGGGTTCCTCAACAGTTTTTGCTATACTTTACCCCAAAACCCAATTCACATCATAATTATTCAGGCCTCTGTATAATATACCTTCTAGTAACCTCTATTGCAATCGTATAGACACCCCTTTATCTTTGACGGGAACCTTTAAGCAAAGCCTTACGAAATTATGAAGGTCTCCGTATTGAGCAACCATTTTCACTAACCCTGATCGACCCCTCAGGAGCCTTTCAAAACCCTGATCAAAATATGAGGGCCTCTGCATTGTACAGGCTTTTCGTGATTCCAAGGCTTGGTCTTCCGGTTAAGTTTTGGAAGAAAAGAGGGGCCAGAATGATGATGAACATGATTCCCTCGGGGTCCTTATGGTGTAGTGTAGTACAGTAGAGTGTAGTAGAGTATAGTAACGTATAGTAAAGTATAGTAAGCATAGTAAAGTATAGTATAGTATAGTATTTTTGTAGTACAGTATAGTATAGTATAGTATAGTATAGTATAGTGAAGTATAGTGAAGTATAGTGAAGTATAGTATAGCATAGTTCAGTATAGTATAGTGTAGTGTAGTGCAGTATAGTATGCATTTGTGGTGAAGAAGCGAGACGGTCTAATTGTGAGGGCAAGGATGGCATTACACTACCACTAACCCGTCCTAAATGCTTAAACCCTAAACCCCTAAACCCTATCTTGCTGCCTTGTGCTTTTTCGGTGTAAATTGTGCTCATCTTGCAGAAGTGTAGCTGATGCCATGCTGGGCTGCAATGCGCTTGTTAGGTACCCAGAGAGCCCAATACCCCTGAGTTAAGGAATATACCTTAATCCATAGGATTAAGCCAAGTATACGTTATGGTATACACCCTAATTAAGGGATATTGGGATCTGTGCGATATGTTTCTTGGGTACCCCTTCCCCTGCAGTTCAACCTGCAACAGAGTTCACGGACGACTTTTGTCTCAGCCCTAAACTAAATCCCAGCCCTGAACACTGAATCCTAACTACATCCTAAAGTCTAAACCGTGGGATCTGGAGACCGTTTAGGTCCCCGGCGGGTTCATACAGTCCACATCGTCCCCTGACCTAACGAGGACGGACTAACTAACTGCTAGGGCTGTTATTCAGGCTTCCTATTAAGACCACTATACAAGCAACATTCATGTCCTGACTTATATCATGCGGCTCTGCAGCCTTTCCGATAGGTTGCAGGGTCCGAGCGTGTGCTGTACAGTCTGCATCATGGATCCTCGCCCCCCAGGCAATCCTGACGGGTAGTGAGACTTCCATTTTCGTGACATTAGAGGCTGCGGCATCCAGAGCTTCGGGTTCAGGGCTTGACCGGTTTTAATTAGAGCTCGGGGCAAGTTTACCCACCGTTTCTCGCTTGGATGAGCACGCTAACGCGTGCGGAATGACTTTGGAGCGTTGCCCTGGGAACATTGAACATACCTGCGCAAGGCCTTCACCTGTGCGACCACTTCTAGGTAGGATATGTGCGTGGTTGCTCATACCTTCTGTTTTGTTCTGGCACATGTGCTGGTGATTAATTTTGATAAAATGTTTTGGTTCCGGCATGCAGCATGAGCGTATTCACAGCAAGCTTTGCTCTTGAGTCTTCCTTGTGGCTGCATTGACCTTCAAAGCCGTATCTCCCGAAACCTTTGATGTTTCGATCCACGAACATGCCAGTTTTCCAGGTCGAGCAATGTCACTTTCAGAAACCACCCCTTCCCCGAAGGCCTGGGCGTACAGCGTGCTGCAAAACGCTGACGAGGAGTGCAGCTCACGCTGATCGATGCTGGGGTTTTGAAAGCTGCATCTTGGATATTCCTTGGCAGGAAAGCTGGAACAACCGCATGTTTGCTTGCAAGTACATGCAAGTGAATGGTGCACGTGGTAGAGTTGGAAGCGTTGCATCCCGCCATTTTTCATCAGTTCGCCGAATAATAATCAGAAGGCTCTGGAACACAAATTCCATCGATGACATTGAACTGTACTGGTGACTACACTGTCAGGTGGAGGGTTCGCGGTCTGCAATGAAACCTCCTGCATCTGCTCGAGTCCTGCCACTGCAGCCACAGTGAAAGTTGGGGTGAGGAGCTGTACCTTCAAATCGCCGACCAAGTTATCCGGCGGGTGGAGGACTTTGATACCCAGGCACGCATTCAAATAGACATGTGCCATTGAGGAGCCGATATTACGATTCAAGAGGATCACCAGAACTTCCGAGTGGCACTTGTGAATTGACAAGTTTTCAGCACATGAAACACGCCTGTTGCTGCATGTTGGTTCTTCGAAATCTAAAACATTGCCACTAGGTTTGTTTCGTTGTTGCTATCAGCTTCGGGCATTGGTAAGCGGAAGCACTGGGACAGTGCGGGTTAGCTTGCCTTTCAGCCGGCAAGCAGAAGGGCCGTCTCGCTACGAGACATGTTTGTCACACTCTTTTATTTCGTCAACGTGATTTCCTGAGCTCACAGATGCTCAGCAAACATGTACCCGAACACAAACGAAAAAAGGTCTCCATAAGAAGGCCTACCTTCAGGGATTCAATATCCCGCATGCCAATCCGAGCTGATACCCAGCTTAATTAGGCGATTCAGTAGTTCGCAATAGTGTTTTAGTCTCGCTGCACTGATCACAGTGGCATGAAAATGAGCCGATCGCAAAAAACAGTTTTCTGAGCGAAGGGTCTGGCGACGATCGCTTGTTCTTTCGCTGCAGGGGGCCTCAGCCGCCTTAAGTGGTAAGATTTGTCAGTTTTCCTTTGGGGTCTTGGGTTTGGCGTGTTTAGTTCGGGTTTCGGGTTCGGGGGTTTGGTTTGTGGCTTCGGGGCAACGATAGATGACTGTTGTGTTTTGCTCGGCGGGTTTGGCATTGAGTGTTGTAGCCCCCAAAACCACAAAGCGTTGGCCTCTAATTCTCCTCGACCGCATGGTCTGGGTGTCGTGCGAACCTGGTAAAAAAAGAGTCGATTGAGCATCCCTAGGGAAGCAGGCTCCGTGCTCAGACCCACGGGTCGAACAGATTCCCACGTTAGATCCCAGATTTGGTAGGAAAAGAATTTGAAGCGCCATTCCGGGTGTCGGCTCCGAATCGCCAGCAACTCCAAAGGCCGTCAGACCGATTGCATGTGCCCCGAATTTTAGTAGGGGTGTTTGGCTAAGGACCCATAATTCACGGACATGGGAACCGTTGCCCGAAGACTTGAACACCACACCCTTCCAGAAACCCAATCTTGACAACCAAAACCGTAAAGCCCTACAAGCCCCCCCCCCCCACCCCCCATTCATTCTTTATCAGACCCACATGGTCGTTAACAGAGCGTATTTGGGGTACAATAGAGGATACTTGGGGCTTCTAGGTACCGGCTGAAGTACTATTCGAATCCTTCAAGCCTGGATTCCTAACCCTAAACCGTAAACCCTTAACCACAACGCTCTAAACCTGGAACCCGAAGCCCTAAACCGTCTAGGTAGTATTAGGGAGACCCCTTAAAAAGGACCCTTTTTAGCCATACTTCTGGCTCTCTTAAAAGGGACCTTGTTGAGAGGGTCTTTGTCCCCAAGGGTCCCCCTACCCCTAATTCTCAAAACCTTCAACTCAACAGCCCCAGAGCCCTGACAGCCACGTCCTAAACCTGAGACCCTCCACCCCGAAAGCAAGCGCAAGAAACCTTGAAACCTTAAACCAAAGCCCAAAACTCCAAGAAGCCTAAAGCTCCAACACCCCTGAACCGTTACCCCCAGGAACTTAAAGCTAATCCTAGGACAACCGACCTGGAGGATCATGGGACTCAGTAAGTAGGGTTAGAAGTATGGTAGCATAGATATATCTACTTATAACCCTAGTTATTAGAAGGGACTTCTAACCCGACAAACGAAGTCCCATGATCCTCCAAGGAAACCCCAACCCCAACCCCAACCCCAGGAACAGAAGGGCAACACAATCCCAAGAAAACATCAAGGCCCAAAAGCCGTAAAGCCCTGAACCCTCCAGCCCTAAAGCCCTAAAGCCCGAAACCCTAAACCCAAAGCCCTAAACCCTAAATCCTCAACCCTAAGCCCTGCAGCCCTAAAGCCCTAAAACCCGAAACCCTAAACCCAAAGCCTTAAAACCCTAAATCCTTAACCATAAACCGAAACCCTAAACCTTAAACCCTGAACCCAAAGCCTTAAAACCCTAAATCCTTAAACCTAAGCCCTAAGCCCAGATATCAGGTCCTGGGCCTTGCTCACCAGGAGCTCTTCGAGGCGGAGTTTTTTTTGGAGCTTTGGGGAATGTCTGGAGCTGCTGTTTTTGGGCTTAGGGTTTAGGGTTTAGGGTTTTAGGGTTTTAGGGTTTAGGGTTTAGGGTTTAGGGTTAAGGTTTTAGGGTTTAGGGTTTGGGTTTTTTTTGTGGGTTACGGGTTTAGGGTTCTTCAGGTTTTAGGTTTAGGGTTTAGTTTAGGGTTCAGAAAAGATTTTGATGTAATCTTGAAGGCTACAAAGATTCCATACATTAGATGACTCGATTCCGGGGCCTCAGGGAGTAGGTTTAGGGTTTAGTGTTCTAAGTACTTCAGGCAGGGTTACAAGTAGATATAACTATAGCCCACCTTACTTCTATCCCTACTTACAAAGTCCCTGATCCGCTAAGTAGAAGAGTTTTGGGTAGTTGCACCCTTGACGGTTAGGATTTCGGGACGAAGCCTTTCAGGAGCTAGGTTGGTTTGGGGTTTTAGGGGGTTTAGGGTTTAGGGTTTGAGGCTTTGTGGCTATAGAGTGTACCTTAGCCTACCAAAATCTACTTTTTTGTGAGGTCCCTAGAAAAGTCAGAGTAGGGTTCATAATAAGAGCCAACTGAAAAGTCGGTTATGGTAGCTTAAGGTAGGCTTTAAGCTTTGGGCTTCTCAGCTCTTCACGGTCTGCTCTGCCCGGGTTGCAGACGAATATATGCAATATAGGAGCCTAAATATTGGTATAGGGTTTTGGGGGTTCCCTATGATAGCTATAGTATAATGGACCCCCCCAAACCCTATTCTAATTATTAAGGCCCCTATATTAACAGGCCTTGGAAACCCTAAGCCCTAAACCCTAATGTAGAAGCCAAAAAATAAGTACCTATCTGAATCCCTATGTTGGTACCGAACAAAAAATTCTACCATAAAGGACACTATAATTATACCATACATGCCCGGTAATAAAGTTTCGTCGCATCCTCTAGAAACACTAAACGGAGTACGCGGAGTACAGGAAGTGAGCAATACCCTAGCCTGGCTAGCGGAGGAATTAACGTCCCGTAATGAAATTATAATATTATAATTGTTCCGGGCGGAGGACTTGTGGAGGAGTCTAGGGGGAAAGGGGTCCTGGACAGGTCCGTTGCA
>CAJNJA010018702.1:0-10490 GCA_905231915.1 Symbiodinium necroappetens | reverse complement strand
CCTAAACCCCAAACCCCACGCCCTAAGCCTTAAACCCTAAACCCCCAAACCCAAAGCCCTAAACCCCTAACCTCAAAACCCTAAACCCCAAACCCCAAACCCTAAACCCCTAAACCCCAAACCTCCAAAACCCAAACCCCAAACCCTAAACCCCAAACCCCACGCCCTAAGCCCTAAACCCCAAACCTCAAAAACCCTGAGCCCTAAACTTAAGGGACACCCCCTTTTGTCAAAGGAGCCCGTGATGTGCCCAGGCCCTCCAGAGACGGACGGAGCAGATGAAGGAACTCCAAGAAGCCTTCGAGGCCCTTTTTTTGTTTGGGTTTTAGGGTTTAGGGCTTAGGGTTCTAGGGCTTAGGGTTCTAGGGTTTAGGGTTTAGGTTTAGGGTTTAGGGTTTAGGGTTTGTTGGGTTTAGGGTTTGTTGGGTTTAGGGTTTAGGGTTTAGGGCTACTCATGCATTTGTAGGAGTTTTTCGGAGTGTTTTGGGTCGAGGGTGAAATGTATCGGGATTTAGATTGAGTCGGGTTTTTGGGTTGTGGGGTTTGGTGTGGAGCTTTGCTACAATACTGTAGACCCCTCGTGAATAAATCTCATCTGAATCTCTCGGATCGCTACTACAATCTTCATTAAGGGAAAGGGGGTTTATACAATCCTTATTGAGGGAAAGGGGTTTATTCACCAGGGGTCTACATGGTTGCAAGTACCCACCTGAAAACCCAAGAGCGTTGCACGCCCCAAGGGCCTTCGGGTAATACAGGGATCTGTATCACCCTGGGGCTCCTTAATACAATGCTACTCGTACTGCGGTTGATGATATAAATCCTGCATGACCCATAATAAGGAACATACCATAATTACCATAGTTTAGGGTCCTTAAAGGTAATGCAGGATGTATAGCATCAACCGTATCGTATACTCCAAGGTGAGTACGAGCTCATGTACCACATGCGTGCAGCCTTGACAATGTTGGCTTCAGAGACTGACGTTCCTGAGTTGAAAGATGCTGCTATTGGTCATAGCCGCTTCTGTGGATTACGGCAGAAAGCCTCGAGATGCATCGACAAGCAGAACGTGTGTCTGTGCTTTCAGACATCAGCGATAGAAGTGGCCAGCAGGAGCCAGCCGGATGCTGACCATGGCCTGCTGCCGGCGAGAAGTTAGCAGCTTCATATTCCGCTTCAGAGCGTATGGCAACTGGGGGTCCGCCATGGCGCCAGGACAATCGGTCTTGGCTGCGTTTCCTGCGCAGCCTAGATTCACGAAGGCTCCCACGGTAGTTCTGACAAGAGTAAGGTACCCGTCATAGAAGTGTCGTTCTCTTCTTGGGCAAGAAAGGACCCTACACAGAGTTCCCGGTGGGGACTGAACAACTCAACAGGCAAGTCATCAACGGAGCTAGAAGACAAAACTAAACTGGGTATTCTACATACAACTGCACGTGATACCTGCTTGAGGTACCTTGATCCTGTAAGTAGTTCGAAAAGCCACCCCCCAAAACCTAGAGCTGAATCTCCGGACGGCAAACCCTGGAAACCCCAAAGCCTAAACCCTGAACCCTTATGGAAGCACTGCAGGACATCGACGAGGGGCAGACGAATGAGGTCCACCTCGGGGCGCTCTCCAACTCTGGGTTTTCTGTGCTTCTGCGATCGTTAGGGCGGGTGGGTTAGGGAGGGTTTAGGGTTTAGGGTTAGGGTTTAGGGTTAGGGTTTAGGGTTTAGGGTTAGGGTTTAGGGTTTAGGGTTTAGGGTCTCTTAAGCCCCGAAGCCCTGAGCCCTAATTAGACCTCTAAATCTAGGTATACACGTCGGATCATAGAGGGCACCCAATTTCTTGAAGCTCCCATACACTGGATCCTCGTGTTCATAGGGTTCAGGGTTTAGGCACTTTTAAGTGTTTAGGGGATTAGACAAGATCCTGCTCTGCCCGAAGTACGCTAAGCTGCGGCAGCTTGGTGTTCTTCTGGTTGGCTCTTAGGACTTTAACTTTTTGTGTTTCTATATTATATGAAATATAGTAAAGGAGACTAAAAGTTTAACTTTTGAGAGGGGTTCAGAAGTCAGCTATACTGGGGAATGCAGGAATCCCGAACCCTTGGCCCGATAGCCCGCAGCCCCAAGCCTAAGCCTTGAACCCCCGAGTTTCCAACATGAATGAACGGAATTTTTGCCCTAAGCCCTACCTGCAACCGAAAAGACCCACCTGTTTAAGGAACTATGTATAAAAGCCAAACAAGGAACCCTAGAAAGGTAGCTCTTTTCGGCTACAGGTAGATACACCCAAAACCCTAAACCCAAAAATTTGAAATGCATAGCCTCATGCAGGAGAAGGTCACTCTGTTGGCTTTTGCAAAGGGAGCTGATGCAGGCGCAGTTCGTGGCTCTCTTCCAGCAGCACCAGGCGCACCAGCGCAACATGGAGCAGCTCACGCGTGGCCATGCCAGAGATGCGCAGTGCAGCGCAGTAAACTCCTAGATCCTAAACCCTAAACCCTATAGACCCCAAACCCTAAACCCTAAAACCCTAAACCCTATAGACCTCAAACCCTAAACCCTAAGCCCTAAACCCTAAAACCTCAGATGGGTTCTACTGCATCGGCCACTGGCGCGGCGCCGCGAACCACAACTAGCAGGCAGCATTGCTGCTTGCGAGACGTGCAAGCAGAAGCTGACGGCCGGGTTTAGGGTTTAGGGTTCGGGGTCTTTAGGGTTTAGGGTGCCGATTGCCGGGGGCCGAGCTGCCGAAGATGGCAAAAGGCCCGGATGGTGGCGTTTTAGGAGCTTGAAGACCAGCCCTACCGCAGCTCTAGAGTGGCAAGGCTTAGGCTGTACAGCCACTGGGAGTCCTTCAGAAGGCTTGTGAATGAAAGAGTGGCATGCTTTTTCAGTGGGGTTTTGTAGGTTCTGTCCACGAACCCGAAACCCGACGCCCTAAACTTATGGGAGTCCGTGCCCTATATTATATAAGCCTCCAAATCCAGGAATGTGACACAAATGTGCCAAAGCGTGCCAACAATGTGAAATGCAGGATGCCCGAACATGTGAAATGAGAAAAAATGTGCCGGAAAATGTGACCGACATGTGACGGAAAATGTAAGGCAAGCATCACAACTGCTCAGCAAAATGATACCAGATACCATTGGTTTGCAATGTTGCAATGCTATACAATGGAAAGATTCTGCTGAATTTCACCTGCTTTGTAAACCACTTATATTTCACATTTTCCGTTGCATTTCCAATTGCAATCACATTTGACTTTCATTGATTTTGCAGTTGCTGTATAGTATACTTCCAGTCACATTTACATTTTCCGCTGCTTTATATTTGCATTTCGTTTACAATTGGCAAGCCCATCACAATTCCCAGTGCCATGCTTGGCGATTGTTTACATGTTGAAGTATTCCACAGAATCAGACCAATTTTAGGCACGGACCCCCTAATCCGAAACCTGATAAACCTCACACCTCCGGAGGTCCGCATACAGGACATCGAGCAAGCCACTTCTCTCGACCGACTCGGTGCTTGCATGCAGGCACATCTGCCAAACAGCGGTTAACTGGTAGGGGGGGGGGGGGTTTCACAAAAGCATCATCAAGCAACGTAGAAGTCCAGCAAGCCGGTTCACAGAATCGTGTGCTTGCATTTCCCCGAATCTTCGTCTAGCTATCGTTAGGCCGATACAACTTCCCAAGTGTCGTAAGCATTTGTAGACAGGGTAAGACCAGGCTTTTGACAAGATCAGGTACAACATCACAAGGCTGGCGGTGTAACAGTTAGATCATCCATCATCTTGTAAATGCCATGGCTTTGGTCTGAAAAGCTCTCAACAACCCTACCGGGACCCAAGGCCCCACAAAGAGAACCCTTAAATGACAATGAATCTCTTAAAGGGCCTTTAAACAACCCTTCAAAGAACCCTTAAAGTAACCCTTTAAAGGACCCCTTAAAGGAATCCTATAAGGAACCCCTTGAAGGAACCCTTAAAGGAATCCTGGAAGAAACCCCTTAAAGGAACCCCTTAAAAAGGAACCCTTTTAAGGAACCCTTTACATGAACCCTTAAAGGAACCCTTTACAGGAACCCTTTACAGGAACCCTTAAAGGAACCCTTTAAAGGAACCCTTTAAAGGAATCCTATAAGGAACCATTTTCAGGAACCCTTTAAAGGGAACCCTCCCTCCCTTGGCGGCCCCCCCTTCTGCTTCCGAGGCTTTGGATATCTCGGCCGAGGACCTTCGGGGCTGCCCCGAGAGTCTCAACCCGGAAATCCGGGGGATTGAATGGGTTTAGGGGTTTAGGGGTTTAGGGGGGTTTAGGGGGTTTAGGAGTTTAGGGGTTTTAGGCCTTTAGGGCTTTGGGTTTTATCTTTTGGGGGTTTCGGGGTAGGGCTTATAGAAGTTATGAAAATTGTATAAGGTTTGGGTCCGGGGTTTTGAGCGAAACGTTTTGAACGAAAGTTGTGAGGGGAAGTTTCTTCTTCAAGCCCGATCCGGGGTGCGAAAGTTTTGGGCGAACCATGTTGAGCGAACGCCGAGATACCTTCCTGTTCCCTAAACCCTGAACCCTAAACCCTGTTCCTCCAGGCTCCTTGGTTTAGGGTTTGGGCAGTTAAGCCCGTAACCCTACAGCTAAAGCCCGAAGCGCAAGCCCCAGACGCTCCCTGAAGCCTTGAAGCCTAATTAGGCCCTCAAACACTGAAATATGTGAAAACCCTCAACCCTACTTTGAAGGATCAGAATTTATACAAACCGTAGTTTTAAGGCTTTGATTTGATGACCCTATTGATAACAACTCATGAGGCTTCAGGCCCTAAGGTCTTTTAAACCCCAGCAAACCTGGGAATTTAGGGTTTAGGGGTACCCGAAATCTGCTAAACCCGCATTGCACATACCCCAACAGCCCCAACATCTTCTAAAGTTTGCATCATCGAAGCATATAGAGTTTAGACTTAGAAACCCTAAGCCCTCAAACCTTAAACCCTAAACCCTAAGCCCTAAACCCTAAACCCTAAGCCCTAAACCCTAAACCCTAAGCCCTAAACCCTAAACCCTAGAGTCCTAGAGGACGTGAAGACCCTCTTCACCCTCATCGACACCGACAACAGCGGCGCAGTCGACCTCGAGGCTTTGGCGTTGGCTGTGGATTTCATGGTTGTTTTTGGTAAGGGGCTTGGGGGTTCAGGGTTTATAGGGTTTAGGGTTTAGGGGTTCCGGGTGTATAGGATTTATGGTTTAGGGTTTAGGGGTTTAGGGGTTCAGGGTTTATAGGGCTCATGGTTTGGGGTTTAGGGGTTTTGGAGGTTGAAAAGCATTCCGGCTGTAAATGGAGTTCACAACAAAAGATTTCCAGGGGGTTGAGGTGCGTATGCAAACGCCAAACCTACAGAGCCTTACACCCCTACCTTCAACGCCCCAAGCCCTAAACCCAAAACGCCATAAACCACCCTCTTCAGTCACCCGAAGAAACACTTGCAACCCAACAGAGCTCAACCGAAGTCCGCATGGGTCACCTTGACTTTTGACTCCTCAGACTCTAATCTGAGACCCTTGTAGAAATCTTATGTCGATTCCTCGCCCTTCTGGATCTGGCTGCCTTTAAACACCTCTTCTTGGTCGCCTAAGCCTCCATATAACATAGCAGTATATACGAAGGCCGCAAAGTGCCTACACCAGAACTCTGCTAAAGCCCAAGTATGTACCATATGCATACCAGCGTTTACCCCATGTACCCATATAGGAACCCGTTTAAGGCCTGAGAAAATATTGTACTTGAACCCCATCAAAACCTACCTTTTTCGGGTCCCTTAGTATGAACTCCTTTTATGAGTCCTTTGAAAAGGTAGGGTATTTGGTGTTAAGGTAGGGGCCAAGACAGCCCAATACCCCTTAAATAAGGAATATGCCTTAAAATACCGGGGCCTTAATATTATGGTTTAGGGTATATTCCTCAATTAAGGGGTATTGGGCTCTCTGGAGGTGAATGGAGCCATAGAGGATCACCCTGACCCCGCAGGAGTTCGTGTCCGGCTGCATGCAGCTGCATGGGCCAGCCCTGTGGCGAAAAGCTGTGGGTCTGACGTTGAGGGTTTTTCGGGTTTGGGGGGGTTTAGGTTTTCGGGTTTTAGGGTTTTAGGGTGTAGAGTTTAAGTTTACCGCGCTTGGGGTTTCCATGGGTTTAGGGAGTTTGGGGTTCAAGGGTCTTGGTGTTGAAGGTGTAGGGTTTATCGGTTAGTGGTTTAAGGACTTGAGTGTTGAGGGTTCGAGGCTGTAGCGGTTTACGGGTTCATGAAGTTTGGGGGTTGAGGGCTTACGGGGGTTTGGAGGGTGTCGGGAGGCCCAAAAGGGGCGTGTATTGTGGGTTCAAGGGTTTGGTGGTCCAGGAGTTCCTGCTTTGTTCGACGGCGGCAGGGTGGCTACTAGATCGGCCGGGTTTGGGGGTTCTTCGGAGGTACTTCGGGGCTTGGGCTAATCTTCAATCAGGGTTTGGCCCTAAACCCTAAATCCTCAACCCTAATGTTCACTTCATCTTAATAAACCCTAAACCCTAAACCCTAAAAAACCCTAAACCCTCGATTGATTTCAGGCCCATCTGGGGGGGATTGAGTATTGAGCGGGGGGTCCGAGTGCTACTACGCTATCTCTCTCTCCGACTCTGGAAGGGCTGACAAAAGCGCCCCAAGTGTTCTTTTAGGAACCAGGGACGGGATGATTATTGAGTTCCGGGGAGCGGGTTTTGTAACTGATGGGGTGTTTATAATTGAGTTCCGGGTGTTGGGGTTTATAATTGAGGAGGGGGTTAGAAAGTTGAAGGCGACATTAAACCCTGAAATCTCAACCCTGAACCCAAAACCCTAAACCCTCAACCCTCAACCCTGAACCCTCAACCCTAGACTCTGGACCCTCAACCCTAAACCCTGAACCCTATAAGCCCCTGATCCCTAGAACCCTCAACCCTGAACCCTCAACCCTAAACCCTCAACCCTCAACCCTAAGCCCTAAACGCAGGGCTTTGGGCTCAGGGCTCGTAGACCCTCCGCCTTGGCTCGTCCTCAAGGCCCTGAGCCCTAAATCCTAAGCTAACTTCAAGGGTTATTGTAAATATAGGGGTTCTGGAAGGGTTTATTATAGGGGCCAAATTTTTTTTCGGATCTTGGGGTTTAGGGCCTTTAGGGTTTTGCAGTTTGCGAGAATTACCCCTTGTGATAAATATAGTATTACTGGGCCCCAAGACCTTATTTTAATTATTAAGGCCCCTGCCTTAAAAAGGGTTCCTGATTAGAGTAAGATATAAAGGAGCCCAAAACCCTATTTAAACTATTAGGGCCCCGATATCTTCGTGTTTTGGGCCACCCTGTTTTCGGCCTTTCACAACAGGCCAAGAGCCTCCAAATTGCGAAGATGAGCTGCCTGGCCGCGATGGCTTTAGGGATCAGGGGCTTATAGGGCTTAGGGGTTAGGGTCTTAGGGTTTTAGGGATCAGGGGCTTATGGGGCTTATAGGGTTTCGGGTTTAGGGTTTAGGGTCTTAGGGATTAGGGTTTAGTGGTTTACAGGGTTTAGGGTCTAGGGTTTTAGGGATCAGGGGCTTATAGGGTTTAGGGTCTTAGGGATCTAGGGATTAGGCATTAACAGGGTTTTAGGGTTTATGGGGCTTTAGGGATTAGGGGTTTAGAAGGTTTAGGGTTGAAAGGGTTTTAGGGATTAGGGGTTTGCTGGGTTTTAGGGCTTATTAGGGTTTACTGGCTTTAGGGTTTGTCAGTTTTTTTCGGGTTTCTGAGGGGGTTGTCGACGGCTCAGGCTCTATGTAAGCTCGAAGCCTGCAGCCGCAAAGTTTGAAGCTCTCAACCCCAGGCCGCAAGGGTTTAGGGTTTGGGACTTCGGGCTTCGGGCTTAAGGGGGGTTTAGGGCTTGGGGCTTAGGTGAAGCCTGATCCCTGTGTTTGTGAAAGCCCTTCAGCAAGCCTATAGCCGTAAACCCCTAAACCCTAAGCCCCTAAACCCTAAACCCTAAATCCTAAACACTAAACCCTACATAGATCCTAAACCCTACACCCTACACTGCCCTACACCCCAAGCCCCAAAGCCCAAACAAATCCCCCCCCTACCCCCCCTCCCCTTCCCCCCCTCCCTTCCCTCCCCCGGCCCGAAATCGCCAAGGTCACACGGAGCTTAGAGCCTAAAGCGCGCAACTCTGAGAGCCTGAAGCCCTCTTCTTCTGAAGTCCACCCTGGGCCCTAAAGAACCTACCTTGTCGTAGGGCTTTAGGACTTTAGGGTGTAGGGTTTAGGGTTTAGGGGTTTAGGGCTATCGTGGTTTCTTTACAGAAGTCCTTAAAATCGATAGGTTTTTTGGGGTTAAGGGATACCCTAAACCTGAAAACCCCTCCGGCTTAAACGCGAAGCCCCACTTGAGCCCTAAACCCTAAACCTTACATCCTAAGCCTACGCTCCATCCGAAGCTCTAATCCTGAAGCCCTGAGCCCTAGACCCTAAACCCTATGCTAGGGTTTGGGGTTTAGGGTTTAGGGTTGAGGGGCTCTGAAACCCAAAGACGTTCGCGCGGAGAGGGCCCGCTGGTGCCCAGGCTACGACAACAAGCGGATCAAGGTGTGGCCCATTTGGGGGATTTGAGGTTCCTGGAAGTTCGTTTTGGGCTTGGCATCATGTAACCTCAAAACACCTTAGAGCACCAAACTCTCAATCCCGAGCCAAAACCCTAAACCCTAAACCCTAAACCCTAAACCCTAAACCCCAAACCCTAAACCCTAAACCCTAAACCCCGAAACCCCAGACTCGAACTCCAGAGCCCTAAAGCCAATTCGAAGCGAGGCGGGACACGCGCAACAAGGCCCTTCCCAATTGAAAGCCCTAGAGGCACAGCCTTCAATTGAAGCCAGCGGCTTAAGCCTTGAATCTTGCCGGGTAAGGTTTATTGCTTTGGAGCTGTTTACGGCTGAGGGTTTCAGTTGTTCAAGGTGTGGGGTTCCGGGTTAACAGGGTTTGGGTTTTCTTTGCCACACGTTGTCTTCAGTTCAAGGCCACACTACTACTACTGTTGATGATAAATATAAATCCTGCATTACCCATAGTTTCAGGAATATACCATAATTCCCATAGTTTAGGGCTTTTAAGGTAACGCAGGATTTATATCATCAACCGTACATACTGAAGCTTTGAGTCCTGAGGCCCAGAGCTCCCTGGTTCTTAGCAGGGAGTGGGGGAATGATCGTCCCTTAAGGTCCCCTATAGCAGCTGTTGGTTTAGGGGTTAGGGTTTAGGGTTCGGGGTTTAGGGTTTTGGGGTTTAGAGGTTTAGGGTTTAGGGAACCATTACCAACATTCCGCAGGGTTCCTTCTCATACCACCCAAAATAGCCTGTTCCATGCTTCAAGGCCCCCCGACCTCGATAGGCCCTTCTAGTACCCCTGTAATGGCTAATTATCAAGGCACCCCTGGTTTTTTTCCGTGGTCTCCCCGAAAAATGTGGCAGGAAGCCATCCAGCACATCAATTACCAGGTTCTTGAGGTCCGGGCAACTCAAGAGAAGCAAGTCCGGTTTGGGGTTTAGGGCTCACTAAACCCTAAACCCTAAATGGGGTTTAGGGTTTAGGCTTCAGGACTTGGGGTTGGTGGGGTCTAGGCTTTGGGGCCACCTTGATAATTATGGGTTTAGGCTGCTAGCAATATTCCCTGATTAACCCCCGCTATAGATCCGTAAACCCTAAAGACTCAGAAAGGACCACCATAGATCCCCTCCAGGAACCCTCACGGTAGCAATATTCCCTGATCGTTTCTTGACACGGGTCCTACCCTAAACCCTGAGCCCGAAACGATTGTGGACGCTGGACTTGGGGCCCGGGATTTCGGGGGTTTAGCTATCGTTCTAGGGCTGTTAGGGTTTAATGATAGGGTTTAGGTTTTAGGGTTTGGGGGTCTAGGGTTTATAGGGTTTATAGGGTTTATAGGGTTTAGGGTTTAGGGTGTGTTCAGCTTTTGATTCCATGACGAGCTTTCGGCTTTGCATTGGAGGGTGCATGTCTCTGCAGGGCTCGGGACTTAGGACGTAAGGGGGTGGGGGTGAGGTCCACGAATGTGACTAGCTCCCCGGTCATGTACTCGAGTGGCCATCCGACCTAGCTTCAACCTTGAGTATCATGTTTGGCATCAGGATCATCGGCCTGTTATGTATAGTTGCCCCGAAACCCCGAAACCCCGAAACCCCGAAACCCGAAACCCCGAAACCCCGAAACCCTAAACCCCAAAACCCTAAACCCTAACCCCTAAACCCTAAATTTAAACCCCGAAACCCTAAAACCCTAAACCCCGAAACCCCTTTTAGATGCGCAGCCTGAGGACCGGCACGTGCCTAACCGCATGGCAGGTCCATGAAGGCCCGTGGCGGAGGGTTTCGGGTTTAGGGCGTAGGGTTTCAGGGTTTCGAGTTTAAGGCTTAGGGCTTAGGGTTGAAAGTTCCAGTTCTGAGTAGTCGCGCACAT
>CAJNJA010018701.1:0-10107 GCA_905231915.1 Symbiodinium necroappetens | reverse complement strand
TTAGGGGTTAGGGGTTAGGGGTTTAGAGTTTAGGATTTAGGGTTTAGGTTTAGGGTTTAGGGTTTAGGGTTTAGGGCTTAGGGTGCAGAGTTTAGGGTTTAGCCTTTCAAGCGAGCAAGGAGGGGCATTTGCTAGGACAACACGCTCTAAACTCTAAACCTTTAGCCCCAAACACGAAACGCTGCAACTCGTGCAGGTGTTGGGAACGGTGTCAAACCTGCCCTGGAAGCTTGAGCCTTTCAACATACTACATGGTTTTCTAATGGTTTATGGTCTGAAGCTTTTACACAAACTCCAACATCCGCTAAGTTAAGCATGCCTGTACGAAGGAACCCTTCCATAATGTAAAGAATGTCTGCGATCAAGGGATACCGCATGTCCTTCAGATTGCATTGCAAAGTTAGAAGAAAACTTCAGATGAACGAGCAAAACCTTTTGGATCCTTGAAATAACCCCTATAGAACCTCAAAACCTCATATCACCGATGCTAAGCGCATCGAAATGAGGCTCAACTCCTAACCTTGCAACCCTCAAACCATGGAATTCCAAAAAACAAAATCTGTTTAGGGAGCTCAAGATTTCAGTTTTAGGGTTGCAGTCACTTTAAAATCTCATTCTAAACCCAAATGCACTCGATACCGAAATCCCAGGGCAAAAAGCCAGGAAGCGCTGCCACCCTCAAGCTCTAATGTAGGGGCCTTATGAGTTAGAATGGGGGTAGATTGGGCTGGGGGCTTAGGCAAACTAGGGACCCTCAGCCCGAGGCCCTTTCGCTAGGGGGTCCTCTTGTGTTGGATCCATGTTCAGGGGGTTTTGGGGTTCAGGGTTTAGGGTTTAAGGTTTCGGGGGTCCTCCCTCGAACTTTGGACCTTCCGAAACCCCGAATGTCGGAACCGGATTAAGGTGTCGTTGGAGGCCTACGCCTGCGCGCCAAAACCAAAAGCCAAGAAATGCACTACACCCCAGAGAGCCCGATATCCGATCTAGGCCCCCCCCCCCCGTTCTGAATCAAGGAGCCTGAAACTACATGTAAGGGTTTAGGGTGTGGGGTTTAGGGCTTGAGGCTTTGAGAGCTCGGTTGAACACTTTAAAGGTTTGAGGGTTTAGGGTTTAGGGATTAGGGTTTAGGGTTTAGGGCGTCTTCCGACGTTCTTTCACAGAGAAGCCTGCATAGACCCATCTGGACCCACACAGCCCGCAGCCGCGAATTGGAGAAGAAATCGGCAAGTCATCTCCAATAAAAACCGCAGGGTTTGGGGATTCTCCGGCTGTCGGCACAAGGTTTCGCAACCCCTAGAACATTGTGAAATGAGCCCCACAAAAACCCGAACTAAACTCCCTGAAAGAAGTCGCTGGGCGCAGTCAACCTAAAGCCCCAAACAGCTTTGCAGCTGCGAGGCGGTGGCGGGGCCCCAAACCAGCCCATGCCCATGAACTTTGAGATGTAGCTGCTGTCGGATCCTTTCCGTCGATTTGGGCGTTTCAGCAAAATTCCTAGGGCCTTAGCTTAGGGCACAGGTTTGAGGCTTAAGGTTTGAGGGTTTAGGGGTGAAGGGGTTAAGGGTCAAGTAGACATTGTTGGATGAACTACCACAGAGCATTCGGCATGGGTACAGAAAGCAGGCGGGTACTTTCTGAACTCCTCCTACTCTCTGCCTCCCTTAACGCTCATTAGAAAGGAAAAGAACCCCGCGACAAACCTGTTTGTGAGGTTTGGCGTTAAACTTCGCGAACGGCAGCACTAGGGTGCCTTTTGCAACAGGCTACCGGCTGCCTACACTTCGCTGCAACCAGGTCGCGTGTATAATGGTGGATTAAGGCGAACTGGTTCACCCAGACATACTTCGTGGGCAAGCCTCAGTTGACCAGGCAAAGGGCTCATAAGGGTTTAGGGTTAATAGGGGTTTAGTGTTAGTAACTGTTAAGAAGGCCTCTATAGTACCCTGACGGTGAATATCCTGCTTACCAAGACGCAGCGCGACCAGTATGACAGCAGCACAATCCATACATCCCTAAACCCCGAGAGATTGCATCCCTGAACCTTTTCTAAGCCCCTGAACCCCAAACCCTAAACACAAAAACTTTAAACCCTAAACCCTAAACCCTAAACCTCAACCTCCAAACCCTAAACTCAAAAACCCTAAACCCCAAACCCCAAACCCTAAACCTCAACCCCTAATCCCTACACCCCAGGTGTAGGTCCCCCAGATGAAGCGCAGGCACGCTCGGCGCACTTCAGGAGCGCCTGAAGTGGGGTTCCGGGTTTGGGAATTGCACGGCTTAAGGTTTAGGGTTTAGGGTGTAGGGTTTAAGGTTTAGGATTTAGGGTTTAGGGTTTAAGGTTTAGGGTTTAGGGTTGAAGGTTTAGGGTTCCATGAGAACCTTATGGAACCTGTATAGAGCCCTTATGGAAAACTTTCCAGGAACCCTTATAAGGAATCCCTTGCCATGACGAACCAAAAAGGAGCTTCGGAAAGTCCGATGTCTTAAAATCATGGGAGCCCTAAACCCTAAACCCTAAACCTTGAACCCTAAACCCTAAACCCTAAACCTTGAACCCTAAACCCTAAACGCCCCTCATTTAGAGAGACCCCATTCTTGCTTGGGTGCTTTTGAGCTCCTAGGGCGGGGGGCACTTCAGGGTCGAGGGTTCAAAGGCCGTCTGCTTCTCCACATATGTGTCTGTGTATGTGTGTATATATATGGATAAATAGATAGATAGATAGATAGATAGATAGATAGATAGATAAATAGATAAATAGATAGATAGATAGATAGAAGAGAGATAGATAGATAGATAGATAGATAGGTTGTTATGATGAGAGATAGATAGATATACATATACCCATGTACCTACACATCTATCTGTCTATCCATCGGCCTATCTTGGGAGGGGGGGCGCGGCATTTAGAGTTTCGGGTTTGGCTGTACAGGATTTATGGGATAGGCTTTCGGCTTTAGAGGTTTAGGATTTTTTAGGTTGACGGGTTTAGGGGTTTAGGGGTTTGGGTTTTAGGGTTTAGGGTTAGGGTTCAAGGTCATGCCCATAACTCCAGGCCCCAACCCAAACCGCATGGTAAGCGCTGCGTGCAAACTCACTACGAGGCTGTGGTGTGCCCTAACAGGTACCAAAACCACGAATGCGCTGGTGCTGCGGGGCCCTAAACCCCAAAAACGCCCACACCGCAAAACCGTCAAATGCCTAACCCCCAAAACTCTCCAACTTCTAAACCCAAAACTCAACCGCCCTCAACCCCCCATTGAAAGGCCTGATGCAAGTCCGAAATCCCTTGCACCGTCAGCTCAGGAGTGAACCCGTCGCCTGGTCCAGCGGTAGTCCGGAAGGCAGATCGGCCTTGCAGCCGCGGTAGTCCGTATCGCAACCTGCGCGGACATTCTGGGAACCCTAAACCCTAAACATTGAGGCTCTACCCCCCAAGTTCCTATCTGCCTGGAGCCCTGAACCCAACCCCGTACCCCTAAACGCTTAATTCGGGGTTCAGGATACAGCTTGCTCGGGAGAAATTCCTTGACTTATGCTCAGGGCCCGAGACGAGAGGGATACCTTATACCCAAACCCCTCAAAAGTAGGTCAACGAATGGCTTAGGGTTTAGGGTTTGGGGAGGCTAAACCTTCGACCCTAAACCCTAAACCCTCTGATTCCACGTACTTTTGGGGTCCAGGCTTAGCCAACCTTCGAACCCTGTAAGGATCCTTCAAGAAGGAAGCCTAGGCCGAGACCTCCCCGGCACTGTAGGGGCCTTAGTTTAGGGTTTAGAGTTTAGGGTCAAACCTGGGCTGTTCCTTTTAAAGGGATCCTTTAAAGGGATCTATAAGGGTTTAGGGGTTTAGGGTTTAGAGTTTAGGGTTTGGGGTTATAAGAATTAGGATAGGGTTTTGAGGGGTATAACACTATAACGATAACGCTATAACTATAACACGAAAACTGTAATGATAAGGAACCCCAAAGCAGTGTTGGTATTTATTTAAGCCTCTGCAGTATAGTAACCCTGAAAAGAACCCCTCAAAGGAACTCTGTCATACCCCTTTGTAGCAACCCTTAACCCAGAGAACCCAATACCCCTTAATGAAGGACCATAATTTGTAGGGGCCCTA
Source organism: Symbiodinium necroappetens (assembly GCA_905231915.1). Lineage (NCBI taxonomy): Eukaryota > Dinophyceae > Suessiales > Symbiodiniaceae > Symbiodinium > Symbiodinium necroappetens. Next base: position 5,990 of record CAJNJA010018701.1, on the reverse strand, counting down.
GTATTGTGATTTAAGGTCTATTCCTAAATTCAGGGGTACTGGGATCAAAGGAATTCTGAAATACCCCCCTTTTGCAGTAACCCTTAAAAGAAAGGGCCCCAAACCCTAAACTCTAAACCCTCAACCCTAAGCCCTAAAGACGAAGCGGAACATGTGCATGTTTATCCACTGCAGGGAGGGAACCAACGTAGGTTTTTCTTTACGGATGGATCAGCTTTCAATCCTGGACATCAGAAGGCGTTGGTTTGTACATGGGCTGTGACGGAAGCAGAGGAATACTCACCGCAAAACCGAGTTCGGGCTGGGGGAATCCTGGTGGGCCGAAGGCAAACGGTTTTTAGCTCTGAACTGCACGCGATTAACACAGCCATGATCATGGCTGACTGTGCAACAATATTTTCTGACAACGAAGCAGCGGTCCGTAGAGTACAACAAGCTATGGCAGGTGTGTTGTCCAAGACGTCCATCATTCAACACCCTGATCGGGACCTGTTGTTTACGATTTTGCGAATAGTACAGTCCAAACCTCGTGATGCTTTCAAGGTGGTATGGATTAAAGCACATCGCCAGCTGTACGACGCTTGTGGTAATTACGACCTTTGGTGTATTCATCACAACCAACGGGCAGACGAATCAGCCAAGTCGTTTGGAAAATTGTTGCCTCACAGAGTTGTCCAGACCCAGAAGGATCTACTTACTTCTGTTGACAAATGCTTGAAATCCAGGGAGGCAGCTGCTACTTTTCTCAGAGCTGTGATGGATGAGTTCCATGAGGATGATGAGTGAGAGTCTAGTTTTTTGTGCCTTTTAATTATCGCATACCCCAGCAACATGCAAGGTGGCGGTTTCACGCATACGCTGGATTCCGCCAACGCAAGGTGAACCTAAACCCTAAGCCCTAAACCCTAAACCCTTAGCTGCAGCCTTAGAGTCCAAAAATATCCCACGGAAGCTCCCAAGACGGGCCTCCCACATTCTCGAAGGGTAGGATGTCTGCCTGAGGTAGGGCTTAGGGTTTTAAGGGCTTTGGGTCTAGCGTCTTAGGGTTTAGGGCTTTAAGGGTTAAGGGGTTTAGGGTTTAGGGTTTAGGGCTTAGGGTTTAGGGTTAAGGGTTAAGGGTTTAGGGGATTAGGGTTTAGGGTGTAGTAGGGTCTTAGGGCCTTAGGGTTTAAGGGCTGACACCCTGGAGCCTTCAACTTCGGACGTATGGCTCTTGAAGGATCACGGGACTTAGGGTTTAGGGTTTAGGGTTTTCGAGTCTTGGTAAATAAGGTTGTAGTTCAGCCAGCTAGACTTACAACTGCGAAAACCAAGCCACATCAGAGGTACTTATGTCCATACGTATGACTGCCCGTGAACCTCCATGTAATTGTTCAGGACACCTGTCACTACCTCGCTATAAGGTAGCTTCGCTTCCACTCCATCCCCGACTGACTGGCTGGCTGGCTGCCTGCCTGCCTGGCTGGCTGGTTGGTCCGACCGACCGACTGACCAACCAACCAACTAGGTAAAGAAAGAACTCGTGAATCAGCTATTTTGCAAACCACGTATGTGAAGGTGTATGTAACGTTCTAGTTTGTTTAGTCCTTGGGGGTTTCCAGCCTCTGAAATATAAGGGTATTAAAGTGTACAGTCGGCAGTGCAAGGCTTGAGGCTTGGGGTGCAGGCTTCTGTCGGCGCAAACGGCTGCTTGCCGGTATGCTCGGCCTTAGTCACCTTGCTACTACCTCGACAGAACATCACGAGTTCCGAGTGGAGCGCTTCTCGAATAGAATTTCGGGTCCGAGACTAACCCTCGAACCACAAAAAGAACGGTATCACATACTTCCGAACAGGCTCATTAAAACAGGTCTGTGTGTCTGTCTGTCTGTCTGCCTGCCTGCCTGCCTGGCTGTCTGTCCGTCCCTACGAGTCTGCGAGCGTGTGTGTGTGTGTGTGTGTGTATGTATATATATATATGCATGCATGCCTGTACTTCGTTATTGTATCCGCGCATGGAGTTGGAATTCAACCATGAAAGGACCAAAAACCCTTAGTGCTTAATGCAGATCCCGGCTGCCATAACTCTCATTGTAACTTCCTCGTAGCCTCCGAAGAAGAGGTTCCTACACCTCAGCTCAGCGGGATTGTTGGCGGTCCTATAAAGGCCACTACAAGGGCTACTCATGGGGTTTTACAGCATTAGGGATGTAGAGATTTAGGGTCGTGGGATGAGCGGGATAATTAGCATTTAGGGTTGCGGGTTTCAGTATGTCGGGTTATTGGGGTTCAGCCGCGCAGTTGCTGGAACCGTCTACACAGTCAGGGCTTTCGGTGTCTTCGATAACCCTAAACCCTAAACCGTGGTTATGCGGCATCAAGGCCCTTTCATTAGGGGCTGTAGGGTTGGATGGGTTTCGAAACCCTAAACCCTAAACCCTAAACCCCAAACCCTAATCCCTAAACCCTAAACCCCAAACCCCCTGAGGTCTTGGGACTTCAGTTAGACGACCTGACGCCGCTGGCTTCTGCAGGGGTTTAGGGTGCAGGGTTTAGGGTTTAGGGATTTAGGTTTCAGGGTTTAGGGTTGAAGGGTTTCAGGGGTTACAGTAGGTTTATGATTTTTTTGGTTTTAGGCTTTGGGGTCTAGGGATTGTTGCGTACCCAACCTCAAGCAAGTTTTCGGCTTCGGGTTCGAGGTACCTACACTTAACCCTAAAACCCTAAACCCTCAAGCCTAGACCCTAAACCCTAAACCCTCAATCCGGCGAAAGAGCAGGCCTAAACCCTAAACCCTTCAACCCTAAACCCTGAAACCCTAAATCCCTAAAAGCCGGAGCACAGGTCCCTCACCAGCTTCATGGGAGCGGTATCGTCCGTCGAGCAACCGTTCTGGCTCGCCTCTGCAGGTTTTTATAGAGCTTCGGTCTAGGGTTTAGGGTTTAGAGTTTATGGCTTCTGGCTTTGGGTTTCTTGGGTTTGGGGCATTTGAGGTTTTCGAGGGTTTTAGGGCTTCGTGGGTTGAGTTCTTTGGTGTTTAGGGTGTAGGCAGTTGAGGGTCAAGGGCTCTGGAAGTGTAGGGTTTTGGGATGTAGGAAGGTTTTTACGGGTAGCGGCAGCAAGACAGCACCAGCCCCACCTCGGGGGGCTCAAGGCCTAAGAGCCCCCGGCTATCAGCAAAGACGAGCCGGGCCAGCCTTGTAGGTCGTGTTGTGAGAAAGCTCGCCTCGAACAGGGCCCCCCACCCCAAGATTCGAGGCCTTTGAGGGGCCAAACCCTAAACCCTAAACCCTAAACCCTAAACCCTAACAATAAGGCCCTAAAGCTCCTACACCGGGTCGAGGCCAGGGCTCTGGCATTCAGGCTTTGGGGTTTTGCGTCAAGGGGCTCCCTCAAGACTGGGCTCTTGTTAAGGGATTTAGCTCTTATGTTAACATAGTAAGGAAACCATGTTATTTACTATTCGTCCCTATTATGATTCTTAACAGGAACCAGAAAACCAAGGAAGCCTAACACCCAACCCCAAACAAAAGCCGACCTCAAGTCTCTTCAGGTCTCGAACCCGTAAGCTATAGTACCGCCAGAAAGGCATGGCAAGCAACACATCGAAGCCCGAAGCCCAATACCCGAAACCCCCCTCACCTAACCCTAAAGCCTTCAATATATCTGTATGTATATATATACACATATATATATATATATATAAGCGCTGCATGCCCCTCACAAGCCCCTCCATGCAAAACCGCTGCAAGCCGAGGTGCTCAAATAGCAGCCCCGAATGCGGCCAAAGACCCCGCGCATGTAGCGCAGGCCGTAGTCCTGGAAGAGGCTTCAGGAAGGCATCATTATGGGGGTTCTTTTTTATGAGCATGGTTATATAAAAGCTTGAAGAATCAGGATTTTGGGTTTAGGGGGTTTAGGGCTTAGGGTGTTTAGGGTTTAGAGGGTTTAGGTTTAGGGTTTAGGGTGTTTAGGGTTTAGGGCTTAGGGCTTAGGGCTTAGGGTTTGGGGTGTTTAGGGTTTAGGGTTTGAAAGCTCAGATTCGGATGAAGGACTTACGCTGTCCTATTCTCCGTGCTTTCGACATGGACCCCCTAGACCCTGAGCCCTAAATCCTAGAACCTAAACCACAAACCCAAAATCCTAAACCCTAAACCCTAAATCCTAAACCCTAAACCCAAAACCCTAACTTGAAACCCAGACCATAAAGCTGAAGCCCCCAAGTAATTAGCTCGAAACAAACAACACGAAGTGTAGGGTTTAGGGCTCTGCAGGTTTGGGGTTATGGCTTCCCGCTTCTAGGGCTTAGGGCCAGTGTGGGGTTTTGGGTTGTAGGATTTAGTTTAGGTTTTAGGGTTTAGGGCAGCAGACATCCAGAAACCCGACACTTGATGTGGACAAGGCTCCACAAAAGACTGGGCTCGAAACCCCAAACCGTTTACTCCAAAACGCGAGACCTCGAACCCTAAACCCGAGACCCTAAACCCGAAGCCCCAAGCCCTAACCCCTAAACCCCTAAACCCGAAACCCTAAACCCTAAACCCCAAGCCCTAAACCCTAAACCTTAAAAACCCGCAAGAAACAAACAAAACAAGGGCCGCAAAGTGCTCGGGGGAGCACCCCGAGTTGCCTCGTGGGTTTATGTGGTGTGTTCAAGGGGTTCCTTCAGAGGTACTATCATGTCAAAAAAGAGACCTATACTTCGACTCCAATGGTTGGGGTTGGGTGTTTAAAGGTTTCTTCAGAGGTGCTATCCTTCACTGGTGCACTGTAGGCAGAGGCAGCATCGTGAGCATCATCGGGTGTCCATTACAAGGAGACCTTATTACGGACTTATGGGTTGGGGTTGGATGTTTGGGGATGCGGGCTTAGGTTTTGCGTCGCCTTACATGCACAGGAGACTTGGCAAGGCCGGTCGCTACAAGTTCCCTAAATGGGGTTGCCCTACTGATGACTCTAGTAGAACCGATGTCCTACATCCCTTGTTCCTTACATCAACCATAATTATCATACACCCTCAATGCCTGTAATAGCCCGTGTAAAACCGCATACAAGCCCCACACAACCTCCAATAGTAGCCTCATAACATCATCATAAAGCCCTGGACAACCCTAAACCTGAAACCCTGTGAGGCATCATAAAGCACTATACAACCCTGAACCCTAAAAACCCTGAACCCCAAACCCCAAACCCCAAACCCTAAACCCCAAACCCTAGCCCTAAAAACCCTAAACCCCCAAACCCCAAACCCCAAACCCTAAACCCTAAACCCCAAACCCTAACCCTAAAAACCCTAAACCCCCAAACCCCAAACCCCAAACCCTAAACCCTAAACCCCAAAACCCTAAACCCTGTGAGGCTTAGGCTCAGCCCACCTCGGCATACTTCCTTGGCTGCCAGATGAAGAGCCCGTCGCAGTTCCTCCCAAAAGCCCTACACTTTCCCCAAGCCCGGCTTGGGGGTTTAAGGGTTTAGGGTTTGGGGCTTGGGGTTTCGGGTTTAGGGCTTGGGGTTTAGGGTTTGGGGCTTAGGGTTTGGGGTTTAGGGTTTGGGGTTTAGGGTTTAGGGTGTTGAGGCTTAGACAAAACCACGGTCTAGGGCCTAAAGCCTGAAAATTATTGCACGTCGAAACTACAAAATTACAACCTAAACACGTTTGCATGCTGCATGCACGCATGTATCTACGTATGTATGTATGTANNGTATGTATGCACGTATGTATGCAAGTCTCTATGACTCGTGTTTATGCATGTACATCTCTTGCAGTAGATCTATCTATCGACGATCTATCGGTCTACCTACCTGTCTATCTACCATCTACAACCTATCTACCTATCTATCTACTTACCTACCTGGATTCCTATCTCTCTAATCTGTTTGCCTATCGAAACACCTGTAGAAAACAGATATATGTAGACACGGATATAGGTATATTTGCTTGTATGCAGATACGTACAGGTACGTGTACACGCACATGCACGCGTGCAAACACACAGACACACACACACGCA
>CAJNJA010018700.1:0-10491 GCA_905231915.1 Symbiodinium necroappetens | reverse complement strand
TATATATATATATAAGCATTTCCGTCGAAGGGCAGGGTCGGCGAGGGCGCCGAGGAGCTCTTTGATGCAGAGGCGCCAGAAAGCCTCGAGAGATACCAGTAATACAGGGTCCTTCATGTTTAGATGGCTCGGAGTTGACTCACGCTGCAAGTGTATATATAGTGAGGAACCCAGAAGACTAGTATTCATAATTTAGTCAGGCCCCCTATATTGGGTTTGGGGAGATGCACGCTGATGCAAGAATGCTCAGCTTCGAACTTCATGATCTCCCACTGGTCCNNTAGGGTTTAGGGCCTAGGGCTTAGAATTTGGGCTCTTCGGGCTTATTTAGGCCCCAAAAAACCACATAAGCATAAATTAGGCTAGGGATATCCCGTATACACCCCCTTAAAATGAAGCCCTATAAGGTAGGGATATCCCTATAACACGCTTATGCTTATGTCCTTTTTGGGTCCCTAACTTATGCACGGGCGCTTGGGTGTGGCGTTGTTCGGAGCCGACTGGTTGGTCTTGGGGTAGGCCGCAGTATACGTCGGGGCCTTAATAATTGGAATCGGGTTTTGGGGCCCAGTATACGACGATAACAAAAATTAAAGGAACCCCCAAAATAGTATAGGCGGCATAGGTAATTAGTTAGGCCCCTAAATGGTACGTCTTAAAACAAGGAGTTGTGTTCTAGTTCTTTTGAAAAAGGGCAAAGTTCAGATTCAGTGTCGGGCCTCGAAACAAAGCACCCTTTCGGGCTGCAACGTGCCATTCTCGACCTGACTTGCCAACTTGATTAGGGGAGCTTCTTGCAATGCCTATATGATATAGCCCTGTAACGCAAACCCCACACGCCCTACATCCCTTCAAACTTTGGCAAGTGCAGGGGGGCTCTTTCAGCGCATCGCATTCTGTCTGTCTGCTCTGGCCGTGTCGAACTGGTCGAACAAGTCAAGAATTGGCTGAACCGGATACCTCCAATTCAAGAAGGGAAGACTTGAAGACACATGAATTAATCCCTTCCGGACGACGGGTATTAAATAAACTCTGCCTCTTCCCACCAGCATGGTAAATATGACGCTATGAAATGTGAAACTGTGCAAGCCAGGCATCCTCTGAACAGTGAGATTTGCCAAGAATGGACAACTTCTTGACAGCTCTTCCAGTGAGAGCAGCCAGAGCCACTTGCCCGCGCCGTTGCCTATGTCCGTGGTAACCCCAAACCCTAAACCCTAAACCCAGAACCCTAAACCCTAAACCCCAGCTTTGCTCTTCCAATGTAGAATGACACTCCAAAGGAAATGGCGAATGCCAGCCGACAGAGCGATCCGTAAACTCCAAGCAACCTCCTTGAGTGTGGGACATGCGCAGGGCTTGGGGCTAGAACTTCCCGGAACCTTAATATTGAGCCGAGCGGCCATGCCACGTAATGGGGAGATGATTCCTCCGCCACAACGCGCATCCCTGAATCACGTAGTTCCCATAGAACACGTCGTGGAAGCGTTTGAAACTGTCGCTAACCTCATGCTGCGCAAGTGCTAAAGCCACGAGCTTTCAGGCCTTTGGGTTTAGCATGGACGAAGTGGCAGGCAGTCTAAAATGCTGTGCAGAAGCTGTACAGCACGGCTGGTTGGCACAGCGCGGGCGCCAGCCGTCGCGACAAGCCACGTTCTCCACCTCGACAAAATTCCCAAAGATGGACTGATGATAGTCCAACGTCACAGACCTTAGGAATCAGTGAATCTACCCGAATCTACCCAAACTCACATGCCACGCTCCATCTGGGCTGCGTGCTCCCTGTGTTCCCAAAAATACATCTTGAAGAAGAGCTGGTCTGTCTCTCCAGCGATAGCGTCCTGGGCACGACGTGATCTGTACCACCGTCATAGGTAGTGACCCTAAAGCCCATGATGCACCACTACTCTCATTTGAAGGAAACTACAGGTGGGGAGTTTAGGGTATATAGGGCTTCTAAAAGGCTTCTATAACGTATATAACCCTTCTACAAGACTCCTATAAGGGTAACTACCCACCTGAAAATGTCCTAGATGTCAATACCCATCCCAAAACGTGTTTTCTGGGCTCCTCCGCTGTGGTCTTGCGGCGGAGGTCTGGGAAGGCTCCCCCCTTCACTTCCGCAGCAAGGTCCAGGACCCACGTGATGATCCGGACCAGGGCTGAAGCAGGACCGATGTAGCCTCAAAAACAATCCAGTCCGAGCTCGAGGCAGAACTCAAAAGGCGGCTTTGCTAAACTGGGCTCTTGTTTGGGGATTTTATTTAAGTTACCATAACAAGGAAACCATATTATTTTCTATAGATCCCTATTATGGTAACTTAAATTAGATCCCCTAGCAAGAACCCACTAAACCCTGAAGCTGATAACCCAGACCCTGCTCGGTGCTCGAGGCCTCCGGCATTGAGGTACTTCGAGTCCGTTGAGCCCTGCGGGTAGTGCGCGTCGTCCTAGAAGCGCAGGTGCCACGGTCTCACTAGGCCCTTATAGGCCCTTATAAATCCTAAACCCTTCTAGCATAGACCCTAAACCCTCAACCCTAAACCCCAAACCCCAAACCGTAAACCCTAAACCCCAAGCCGCTTCAACCCTAAATCCTCAACCCCAAACCACTTCAAGCCGAAACCCGAAACCCAAAGCCCTAAGCCTGAATATCCGAAACCCAAAACCACTGGACTCCCTCCGCAACCCGAGGCCTCCTCGGAACAGATGTGGCCGCCCCCCCAGCCGCAGAGCCGCTCCGAGGAGAAGACGACCTCCAAGAGACGCAAAAAATGATCTGTTTAGTAATTTAGGGTTTAGGGTTTAGTAATTTAGGCTTTAGGGCTTAGGATTGAATTTTTAGGGTTTAGGGTTTAGGATTTAATTTTTAGGGTTTCGGGTTTAGGGTTTAGGATTTGATTTTTAGGGTTTGTGATTTAACTTTTAGGGTTTAGGATTTAACCTTTAGGGTTTGGGGTTTAGGGTTTCAATGATAGCACTAAGATTAAGAAGAAGATGACTAGTAGTAATGATAATAGTAGTAACAATAATACTAGTTATGATAAGAATAGTCATAATAATCATCATCATCACGAAAGACTTACAAGTACCGGGGGTTAGGGTTTAGGGCTGAGGGGCAGTTGAGGGTGTAAAGGACTTGCTACCGAATTCTAAACGATTCGCAATGTTAAAATATATCCCCCCTCAAAAAAAATTAAACACACACACTACTCCATTACCTACAAAACCCTAGTATGAACGCTTCTATTGAGCCCTGATGTCCCTCAAAGGGTCCGAAAGGCATGCCGCGCCTCGAGAGACTCGGAGTCCCCAACCAGTGCCTCCACAGCTGTATGTGTACTACGGCTGATGGGGATTTAGGGGTTTAGGGGTTTAGGGGTTTACGGGTTTAGTTTTTAGGGGTACTGTTGATGATAGAGATCCTGCATTACCTTAAGGACCGCAAACTATGGGAATTATGGAATGCTCCTTATTATGGGTAATGCAGGATTTAGATCATCAACCGTAGCTGTAGAATGAACATGTTGTTGGAATTGGATGTAGAATGGGCATTTGTTGGGAATAGTAATTTTAATAAGGGTCTTTCTATTGCCAGACAGTTCGAGGATGCTTAATTTCTGTAAGTAGGTAGACGGCTGCATACGAGTCTCATTCTGCATATGTACGTGTGTGGGTGTATACGTACGTGTTTCATCATCTGTGTGAACGTTGTGCTGTTTGTGCCAAAAACCGCCTCGTAGCGCTGGATGATGATCTGAGCAACCGCCTCGAAATGCACAACAGAATGCACAGGTGGGCCCGAAAAGATGGGAAAAAAGGGACGACAGCAGTTCGCAAACGGCGCCTCCACCGGCCGAAGGTCCTTCAAACTGGGATCTGCATCAAGAAGTTGTCTCAGATCGTTGAAGATGACATCCATGCCGTCAGAGACGATAAAGAGGCGCTGCCGACCACCAGCGGAGGATGCAAGGTACTTTTCCAGAAATTCTTGATAAAACCGGAGACGCATGTGCATGCCGTCCCACTCGTGATTCTCACAGACGTTGTGAACTGGCAGAGGCGTGGAAGCACGGAAGATGTGAAAAACGGGGAAGTCCATCACCTTCACAAATCGCCCACCACTCACGCATGTCAGCACCTCCACGCCGGACCACTTGGGATGCCCGGCGTCGAAGTGCAATGCTGGGTCCGCTTCCCCGGACTCCAGGGCTGCCACCGGAGACTTCCAAGGCTGAAACGGCCTGATGTGAGGACTCCCATCTTTAGGGCCTTCGGGTTGTTTTTTGAGAGCCTCCAGCCTTACATCTTCAGGGCCTTCGGGTTTTGATGCTTAGGGTTTTGGGTTTTAGGGTAGAGAGAAGGCGGCTTGGAGCTACCCAACCCCGATTCGACGAAGCTCTTGGTTCGGCTCATCCTTTTGAAACCGGCCCTAAACCCGAAGGCCCTAAACCCTACGGCCCTAAACCCCAAAACCCTTAGGCCCTAAACCCTAAACCCTCCCTAAACCCTAGACCCCAAGGCCCTAAACCCCAAACCCGAAGGCCCAAGCCTTTTGGCCACCTGCTGCATGGGAGCCAACCGGAGCGCTGCCACGCGGAGGGCCGCCTCCGACTGGGCGCCGATCTGCTGGACCAGCTCCTGGGCCTTGCTTTAGGGTGACCCAAAAAAGGGCCAAAGAGGGATGAGGGCTTAGGGCTTAGGGTTTAGGGTTTGGGGTTTAGGGTTTAGGGCTTAGGGTTTAGGGTATAGGGTTCAGGGCTTAGGGCTTAGGGTTCAGGGGCTTAGGGTTCAGGGTTTAGGGTTTAGGGTTTATGGGGACTGAAGCTCCGCCTTGTGCCCGTCAGCTCTTGAACCACCCAGCACACACTGATAAAGACACCTCCCTTGAATTCGACGCTGCTTCTGGCACCTGGGCCTTAACCCTAAACCCTAAACCCTCAAGAAAGAAATAAATAGAAATTGCTTGTTGCTGTTGGCCATCCGAAAGCTCATTTTTTCGGTCGGGACACAATGTTGCCATTTTCGAATAAACCAATTCAGTTTCAGGGCTGCCCCAGCCGAGCCCAGCCCCAGCCCGCTGTCCAGCCCCACCCCCAGCCACAGCCCCAGCCCCAGTCCCAGCCCCCAGCCAGCCCCAGCAGCCCCAGCAGCCCCAGCAGCAGCCAGCCCAGCCCAGCCCACCCCCAGATTCAAAGTACGGTTCCAACAAAAAAACTTTCGGTCAAAACTTTCGGTCAAAACGTTTCGGTCAAAACGTTATTGGCACCCAAACCCTTAACAATTTCTATTAACCCTAATCCCTAGACCCTAAACCCTAAAGCCTACACCCTAAACCCCTAAACCCCTAGAGAACTACCCAAAAAAGCATCCACAGGGCCAGGAGGATCCCAGGCTTGAGGACATCTGGGCGACTGCGATCGATGCGTTCCAGCCCAGACTCACGGGTTTGGGGGTTTAGGGTTCTATATCTATATCTATATCTATATATATATATATATTTATATATATATATATAGATAGGTTTAGGGTTCTATATAGGTTTAGGGTTCTATATAGGGTTTAGGGTTCTATAGGGTTCTATATAGGGTTTAGGGTTCTATCTCGGTTTTAGGGTTCTATATAGGGTTAGGGTTCTATAGAGGTTTTAGGGTTCTATAGGGTTCTATATACGGTTTAGGGTTCTACATATAGGGTTTAGGGTTTCCGAAACCCGTTATGGAATGCACTTCGGCTACCACGTCGAAATTTATCATCCCTAACCGTGGCCCTAACCCTTAAGCCCAAAGTCAACTCTAGACCCTGGGGACACCCATACACTAAAGCCAAAGCCTATGCCCTAAACCCAACCCATAACCGCAAAACCCGACACCCAAGCCCTATAAGCCCGAAACCCAAGCCTTAAACCCCAAACCCAAGCCCGAAACCCTACATCCTACTTGAACCCAAGCCCAAAACCTTGAGCCTTCCACGCCCAGGTTCAGATACCCACCGGGCTGCGAGCACCTACGCGCGACGCTTCATCAAAGTGGCCCGAGATGAGCATAGCTTTTCTGTAAGCTCCTTGTGTATACTCTAGACACCAAGCCCGGTTTGATATACGTATGTATGCATGTATGTACGTATGTATGTATGTATGTATGTATGTGGATAATCTAAGTCTACACCCCCCCCCCCCCCATCACACCCCTAAACCCCAAACCCCAAGCCTGGCAGGCTTCAACATGGCTTAGGGGCTGAGTACTTGGAGGGTTTAGGGTTTAGGGTTTACGACTATCGCGGCTTCAGCGACTTCAGGACCCCAAAAACCCATAAGAGGGATGGTCTTTTGGGGGCTCGGAATAAAGAGTATATAGTAGATTTATAGCCGCTGAAAAACATGGTGCAGTCTACCCAGACCTTATCCAAGGCCCCTAGAGTAACTGGCCCAGGTGGTGCAAAGGCAAGGCGTGTACAGTGACATCCTCACAGAGCCGTATGAAGAGTTGGGATCCTTAGAGGAGGACTGGGTTCAGGGTTTAGGGTTTAGGGTTTAGGGTTTAGGGTTTAGGGTTTAGGGTTTAGGGTTTAGGATTAGGACCTTAGGAGTTTTGGGTGTTCACCTTTAGGATTTGTGGTTTAGGGTTTAGAGCGTAAAGCAAGTCGTGTGGTGTTTTTGGAGCCATGGAGGGTTCTGGTATGTTCTGGGTTTTTTTAAGGGTCCGCTTCAATCCGTTTCTGTTCAGAAAATCGCCGGGATTGCGCCAGAATCCTACAGGAGCCAACTTTTGACATGCTCTTGCCTGCACCCCTCAAGCGCATCCTCATGCAGCATCGCAGCTTGGCTCCCCCAGTTCTTTTAGGGGTTTAGAGTTGATGGTGCCGCTGTCTTCCGTTGTTCGTGTCTGTACAAAGCGCATGGCTCGATCTTTTCCATTCTTCTTCCCGAATGGATCATGTGTTAGGATGAAGAGCAGCAGCGGCAGCCACAGCACGAGCAGCAGCAGCAGCAGCAGCGGCAGCAGCAGCAGCAGCAGCAGCGGCAGCCGCAGCCGCAGCAGCAGCAGCAGCAGCAGCAGCAGCAAAACACTCGGAGGAGCAGGGGCAAGCAGGATTGCTCGCACTAGAGGACGAGCACCAGTGGCAGCAGTGGTGGAAGTAGAAGTCGCCGCAGTCCTTTCGCCGAGGGAGGCGTCGTCGTTTGCATTGCCCCCCTCGTCGTCGTCGTTGTTGTCGTCGTCGTCGTGGCAGTCGCCTTCGTCGTTAAGGGCATTAGCCTAGTAGGGGGAGCAACAGCAGCAGCGATGATTCTGGGTCCTTGTTGTCGTTGTGGTTGTGGCAGTGGTAGCGGTAGTTGCAATCGTAGTTCATGTTAGTCAGCAGCAGCAGCAGCAGCAGCAGCAGCAGCAGCAGCAGCAGTGGCAGTAGCTACAGTGGTTTTGCTAAGACAGTGGTAGTGCTAAGTCCACACCCAGCCAGAGACCCATTGCCCCTATCCATCTGTAAAACTTGTTAGAGATCTTCCATCACCAGCACGCAATCCTCGAACCACATAAGTTCTATACCATGCCCCTAAACCCCAAACCCTTAAGCCCAGGACCGTTCACGCACGTCTCCACATCACTGGGGTGTTCACTTAGTACTCCCGGATTTGGGGCCCTCTATACTATCTTATACGAGGCTTAGGGTTAAGGGTTTAAGGGTTTAAGGTTTAGGGTTTAAGATTTAGGGTTTCGGGGTTCAGCGTAGCGACGCTGTGATTGAACGCGAGATACACTGAGTATGTAGGGCGAAATCCTTTTGCCGCACATTTGTTACTCTAAAGACCAGCACCCGTACCCTAAACCCTAGACCCTAGACCCTAAACCCTAAACCCTAAAACCCTAAACCCTAGACCCTTATACCCTAAGCCGCAATCTGTAGAAAGCCAGGGCACCGAAGCCGCAAAATCCCAACGCCCCAAACTTAAAGCCATCAAAACCCTCAAAACCTGACACGACCCCAAACCTGAACCAAACCCTACAACTTCATTGCACCCTGAATCCTTCGAAGGAACCCCAAAACCCTCCTCAACCGTAAGACCTGCCCGAAAGCGGCCCTACATCCTAAACCCTTCACCCTAAACCCTTAAACCCCCAAGACCCCCAAAGCGCAACCTAGACCCAACCTCTAAACCAGATTTGAAGGGTTGCAAGGTGTGAGTCATGGCCAAGTTCGTCCCGTCGACGATTGATTACCCTTCTTCGAGCCAGGAATGTCCTTTCCCGAAAAGTCCAAAGGACCTTAAGGGTCCAAAGGACCCAATAAGTAGCTATTTAAGCGGTTCTTTTTAGGGTTCTATAGTGCACGAACTATCACAGGGTCCTAGACAGAATTTGAAGGGTTACATGAGGGATTTCAGGGCCTAAATGACCCAATAGATCGGTACTTGGGATCAGAAGAGCAGTCGTGTAGGTTAGTATCTGGGAGAGTATAAGGGTAGTTTTCTAAATCCGGGTCCCTGTTTGATCCCCAATTTGTTACTGGCGCCCCTGATGAAAAGGATCCTTAAAGGTACCTATTTGACGAGTAGGTCGTTCGACTCTAGGCTTAAGCCGTCCCTAATACAGACCTCAGGGTTTAGGGTTTAGGGTTGAGGGTTTAGGATCGATAAGAAAGAACGGATTCCCTTCTTAAAGCGCCAAGCTCGAAGCCTTCGATTTGTCTTCGCAGGTTCTTACAACAAACCCTCATGTGGAAGTTATAGGGACCTTAGAGGAAGTAGGTTTCGGTAGATTGAGGCAGGGTAAGGCAGCGGACACTCTGTGGCTTTTCGATGCTTATCGTTGCAAAAGGACAATCCTTGGTGAGCTTTGGACCCAAATTCCTGGCGTCGCAGCAACGGTGGTGGTATGTGCGTAACAAGAGCTCATATATAACCGTAATCTTGAAGCGTCAGAAGTCACAATCGTGTAAAAGGGACTGACTGCCAGGCCTTTGAAGGAGGCTTCAATTAGGTTAGCCGCTGTCTGCCAAGAGTTTTCATATTGAGTTCCTAGGCGGTCTCCGGGTTTAGGGGGGAACAGGGTCCTTGTTGGAGCATACAGGGAATTTCGTATTTCGTTAGCATGTGCGATTGCAAGTTCATTTATCCCGACGAGATATTGGGCCATGGCTGCAGTTTTCGCCGTTGCTTTCTTGATCGAAGTCGACGCCGAAGAATTTGAAATCTCGCCATTTCGGGCACCCTGTTCCGAGGATCACAGCAAGGAACGGTTGTCTGCAGTCTGCAGACATCGGTCACGAGGCCGCGGAGTTCGTGGAGAAATGTCTCTTTAGACTAGCCACTCTAAACCTTAAGCCCAAAATCCTAAACCCAAAACCCTAAGCCCAAAACCCTAAACTCAAAGCCCTAAACCCAAAGCCCTAAACCCTCCAGGGTTTACGGGTTAGGGTTTAAGGTTGTGGGTCTCAGGGTCCGAGAACCTCAGTTCTTTAGGGACGTTTACCTTAGAAGGGGTTTGCCGTTTTGGGGTTTAGGGTTTAGGGTTTGGGGTTTAGAGGTTTAGGGGTTTAGGGGTTTAGGGTTTAGGGGTTTAGGGGTTTAGGGGTTTAGGGTTTAGGGCTGAGGGTTTATAGAGCCAGGGTACGCTGGAGTTCTTTAATGGAATTAATAGAGTTAGCAGGCCTTAATTAGCGTTTAATTGCGTCTTACTTTCGTTTCAATTACCCCATTCTAATCATTCGTGGCTAGAGTTCGAATCCACCCCGCCCCACCCCACCCCCCCTCAGAGCCGAGGGGCACGCGCACAGCACAGACGCCCACACAATGTAAGATTTGATTAACGTGACTTGCCGTGAAATCGAAACCCTAAAACCCTAAATAACTCGAAAACCCTAAACCCCCAAATACTAAAGCCCAAAACCCCAAATTGAAACTCTTAAACCTGTACAGAAAACCCATAGTGGGGACTCTTTGAACTCCGGATGGCCGAAGTAGGGTCCAAGTGCCCTCCATTCTGGGGCCAGTTGGGTCGGTTCGAATAGGTGAGGACCACTTGGACCCTGATGTACTTAAAGCTCCGGTCGAGCCAGATTGAGCTCCGGTCAGGCCAGGGTAGTTGGGTGACATGTCTTAGGTTTCAAGGTTTAGGGTTTAACACTTAGGGTTTAGGGTTTGTTCAGGGTTTGTAGTTCAGGAGTTCCCAAAACCGAGCCCGACCCCCCAAATTCCTGTTGAACGTTTTCGGTGCCCAGAAAAAGGGAGCTCGGGTGGTTCACGCTTTGGTAGGTTGGGCTGCTGCAGCACAGAACGGCAGTGTCCCTAGACGCATATTTACATACGTGCCGAATACATACACATACGCATGTATGCAGATGTGCTGCATATATAATCATGTGTATATATATATACATATTTACATACATACATACATACATACATACATACATACATACCTACCTACGTACGTACGTACGTACGTACGTACATACATACATACATATATATATATGCATGTATACACACAAAGA
>CAJNJA010018699.1:0-10491 GCA_905231915.1 Symbiodinium necroappetens | reverse complement strand
CGGAGTAAGTCGAAAAGTCAAGGCTCAACAAGTCCAGGGTGGAGGGCGATGTTTTTCAAGACGCTGCCAAGCGCTTTCCGTCGTACACTCGAGTTTGCAGATTTTAAGCTTGTGGTCTCATGGGGATTCGGGGTTTAGGCTTTCACTCGTCATATCCCCAGCAATCTCGTGCGACGCAAATGCTTGGTCAGACTTGTTTTGCCAGGCTCTTGCATGGCCATTCTGACATTCTTTGGATAACCCCTACGTGCACACCCAAACCCAAGATTTCAGTTTCACGGTTTAGGTTCGCAGATTGGGTTAGGGCTCAGGGCTCAGGGTCCAGAGTCCTTCGGGTAGGCGTAGAAGGAACATCGACACTCAACAGACATGACTGCAAACGGAGCATCGGCAATTTCAGCCTGCAGAGACAATCAATAGCAACACGCACACATCGACATCAACTGTAACGTCATCAATGCGGCTGCCGCCTCATCTTCATTGGCGAAAGCAATGCCGCCAAATGCCACCGGCCCCACTAGCTGCCGGCATTAGTATCAGCACAACCACCGTTTGACGACAAGCACGCTCAGAAGCTTCGCGCCCGCCATAAGCACCTGACCCTCAAAGAAGGCACACACGTGCACGTGTACCCGTGAGGCACGAAGCCTTACTTGGACTGAAGAAAGCACCCAGATTGCAATCCCGAGTTCCCATAAGTTAAGTCAAGGACAACTCGTCGCGCTAAAAGCCTTTTCCCAAATGGTGTGCGCTCGCGGTTCAGGCTCCCATTCCAGGAGAAGGCCCGACCTGGCAGGCTGTTCCGGGTCCTTCTTGTAGAATCATGCAACCGAGTAGGGTGTTAACAGAGTTTTGCCCAACCCCTCTCTCACACAGGCTATGTAAGTCCCCAGACGAAGTGCTGCAGTACTCTACTTCTAGCCGGGCTGGCAGTGTGCGTAGTGCGGGGTCTCTTCATAACCTTTCCTGAACACCTGGCTTTTTATGCCTGCCCGCCCCCCCGTCGGCAACATACCGAAGTCAGACATCTTTGTTGATGCCTGTGCTGGAAGCTCCCGACAAGAATCACGATCCCTCATCGGATTCCTACTCTACCAGATCCAAGAAATCAAGTGCAAGGTGACCCGACCCATAACGTGCCATGTTTTGCGAGGTTTGGGGGGTCCCAGCGATTCAGGCAAGTTTCTGCGACGCCTGCGCCTCAAGGATGCCAGCACCTGCGCGACTCCGCTTGCAACCAGCCTTTCTACGCAAGCACCTGTGTCGTTTCGGCATGTGCAGTCCAGTGCTGAGGTTTTTGTAGATGAATGCTCCCTTCTCTGACCCCTTTCTCAACGCAATCCAGGCACGCCGATCACTGCTGCGCTGCAGCTGCTGCAGCGTCTGCTCGATGTTCTCGAGCGCGCGCCATGCTGAGTCCAGACCGGTCCTTAAATCTCAAAGCTTCAGAGGGTCATTCAGGGATTCCATAGTTCGGAAACCATGCTCTCATCGAACACAACATCCGGAAGACTCATCATCTCAAGGATTGCGTGACCACCGGGAACGCGTTCGGCTGCACACTGGTTTCTTCAACTTGGTTGTGCAAAGGTGAAGTTTCTTCCTCACTTCGCTTCAGGAAGTTCAGAAAGCAAATCAAATGAGGTATCCAGATGCTCCCACCATGATGAATGTCGACGCGCGCCGTCTGGACAGCATTCATTACACCAATGGAGTAAAATGCTAGGACTAGGAGTTCAACAAAAGCACAGGTCAAGATTTGCAGTCATAGCATGGATGCATTGTCCTGCTGGCTTGATCTGGCTTGCATTGTCTCCTGCATAGACGCATTTGCCAGATGTTATTGTTGTTGACTGTCTTTCTGCCTGTTCTTTGCTTCCTTGCTTCCTTGCATCGTGCAGGACTCTCGCCGAGAAGCCTAGTCTTGATCGGATTGAATGGATGCTGACTTGACACCAATCCCAGTATCTACTTAGGCTTCGGAGAACCCGACGACCAAGGTCTGTTTGCACAGGTCATTTGGCAAGCATGAAGCCCAATACCTTTCGAAGGCATGCCGAAGCCCTACACTGCATGATCCGTTTGTAATCATCTGCCAAGCGGCTTTCCACTGGAAAGGCCATCGGCTATGTCCTGCAGCGGCTCTTCATGCCGGCAATTTTCAGCACTTCTGGGCGAATCGCTTAGGGTGCATCTGCGCTAAACAATGCTAAACACATAAGTACCGCCGTCGCCTCTCACGTAGGTGAAAGGATGCCGAAAGTTTGGAATGCAATGAGTCAAAGGGTGTTTGCAGAGGGAGCCCCATGATTATCCGCAGAGCCAAGCATTGAACTGGAGCCTCAAGTCGCCTTAGCTTGAGGCTCCAAACTGAGAGCTATGTTAGTCTATGGGCGAACATATTGCTGTAAAGCCAAACTTTCCCCTCCCCGAACTTTGCCACGGTTTCGTTCCCACGAGTCGGATTTGGCGGTCTTGCTCTCGTTGTATCAAGTGGCTACATGCCACCGCTAGTCCGTGAGAATGGGTCCCTGCTGCGGTAGCACCAGTTACCGGTAGATCTCATCCAGAGCCAAAACCCTCAGAGCCTGCCTCCGATGCAGGTCATCCTCGCTAAGGAGCTTGTCGTCAAAGTCGGGGCAGCGAGTGTCGGGCGTCCTCGGCTCGCCGTCAGTAGACAAACTGATGGGCGTCGCGGCGTCCACAAGGCAGGGGCTGAGAGCACGGCCCGAAGGAGTCATGCTTTGGAGTGTGTGTGGGTGTCCACGGCCTGAGATGGTCAGGAAAATTCCGCACCGAGCAGATGGGAAACGGAAGAAAGCGCAGCCACGACTTGATCTTGTTGCAGTGCGGCATTGCGCACATGTTCCCTGCCCCCCCCCCTTACCCCCCTGCCCTAAGCATGGCTAAACGATCTGATAAGGCTGATAAGGACAACGTGCGCTTCTCATCTGGTGGCCTACTACAGCTGATGCTTCGAAAACAAAAACGATTGCTGCCCCAGAGCTCGGCAGCAAACGATTGCAAGTTCCAACCGAGGCGAGACTGACGGCTTTGGCAGACTTTGTCGAATGGGACCGGGAACTGGCTCCGTGTGCGAAACAACGACTCTCTCAGAGAGCTGGTTCTTGTACTGCAGGCAGCGACTGTGAAAGCGCTTTTTCTAGCTCTCCCTTGATCCTCAGGCCCTTGCTGCATCTGCAGGTCGTACATCATCCATTCGATCCACCAGTTCTGCCTGATCTGATGCTGTATGAATCCAAGCTCCCCGAGCTCTACGAATTCGTGTTTCAATTCTCAGCTTTCCTCTGGCACTTGGAGATGAGTTTCTGCATGGTAGACAGGGTCACATAGCTCTCGATCTGAAACTTCTGGACGCACAAAGGCTGATTTGTGGGCTTTGTCGACTCTGATTGGGTCACCGGCTCCCCACCCAAAGTCGTCGTCGTCACAATCACCACAAATCATCACCACAAGCAACGTTACCATCGACGGTCCTTATACAATCGTCCTATCTGCATCTCCTCACTAAATCTGAAGCACTTGTGCCAAAGTCACACTCACCCGACCCGACCAAACCGACAGGACCCGACCGACCCGACGGACCCTCCCGACCATCTAATCCGAGCAACCCAAGCAGCCAGGCAACCCACCAATTGGCGAGCCGACCCAACCCACTGGACCAAAACGTTCTGCCACGATGACACACCCTCGTGGCAGAACGCTGTCGGCACGGTCTTGAGGCGCAGTCACATCCCCATCTTCACACCCCGGACTCGGTAAAGAGTCGCCGTCGTCGTCGTCGTCGTCCTAGCCGTAGTATAATCCGATTATCATTGAAGGCTTGCTTCTTGCCATGAGTTTGGATCTGAATGGCACTCCTCGACCTGCTGCTTTAGTTTCTGTTTGGCATCCTCAAGCAACCGTGTACTTCTCTCACGTTGGGATTTCGGGTGCAGAGGACGTCGACTCAGGGAACCGGGTCTCTGATTCAACCCGGATTGGTCTCTGAGTCCAGGCGGCCTGATTCCGGAGACTGGTCTCTGAAACCGTTCTTGTGGTCTCTGATTCGCGCCCTCTGTTCTCTGACTCCCTGTCTTCGGTCTCTGATTGGACCCGCCGGTCTCTAATTCGTAGTTTTTCCACAGTTGGAGTGATGCCGGGAGCCAGGAAGTCTGGGCGCCTGCGAGACCAAATGCTTGGACTTCTCCCTTCTGTAGAACCCTACTTCATTGACTCATTCCTTGTAGACCAGTCACACCTCTGTGGCCACTTTTAGAGAAAAACAGAGGCCCTGACCAATAGGCCTTTCAACTGCCACATTGCGTGTCAGACCTCGCAGCCAAGAAAAAGCGGGCAGGCAGTACAGTATGCATGGAATCCGAATTATTATTCATTTCGCTTGCAATGAGAACTCCTTAGCACTCAATTTTCGAGCGAAGACTGTCATCTTCAGTCGAAGCTGCCTGACATCTACTTGGCATCTTCATTGATCCCACCTTGGTTGACATGCTGCACCTTCCTCAGCGCTTCGCGCAGGAACAAAGCCATCAGCACCGCAAACGGAACCAGCAGAAGGACCAGCAGTAAAGCCAGCACGGGGCACGTGATGCTAAAGTCTAGGCTCCAAGTTGTCGGCTGCAGTGAGAGCAGCATTGTTGCCATGACTGCCAGAGTTGATGACACAAGGGCTCCAAATTCCAAGGCATTCAGGAAAGCATCATCGTAGGGCCATGTCAGGGTGTGGCAGGTAAGGCTTGCCCCCATAATGAGGAGCACACAGGCCAAGAACAGCATCCTCGGTCATGGTTGGGAAAACATTCCGCAGGTAAAGCTCTATCCAGTCATTACTTTCATCTTAGAGGTGCAAACCTACGGTCATTCTGAAGAGCGTCGGGGAGTAACTCATTGGGAAAAGAGACGCCGCCATCACCAGCAGGCACTTGCGCGCAAGGACTCCAGCCTGCCACCACGCAACTTCGCCTCACAGGTTCTTACTGATTCTTAGTAGGGAATCATGGAATACAATCCCTATATAATCCCCATATCATCCCTTTGGACTATATTCCCATATTCCCTACTACAAGCCAGTAAGGGTTTGATGTCCTTCGGTTGTCAGGCTTGAGGCTTTTCGGGCCTGGAGATGAAACATGTGTAGTGGTTAGAGTTTATGCTCTGAGTTTCAGGGCGTTTAGCGCTAAGGCCGCTAAGGCTTTAAGGTGGAAGAGCTAAGCCAGCTTTGTTTCAAGGCTTTCGGATGTTAATGGTTTTTGGCTTCTTCCTCGCCTCTGTATCCTGAGGTCAGGAATCCCAGCAAATGCTGGCAGGTTTCCCGCGGCCACATTGAGGTGCGGTGGTGTATCAAGCTAATCCAAGCTCCGGGTCCAATAGCCGCTCCCAGCAGCAACGTACAAATACATGTGGCATATCTTCCGGCCACCCCGGCACATTCCTTCGTGACAGCATAGCTTTCAAAGCTGGTTGCGGCCAGCTGGAAGTGAATGCACGGCACGAAACGCACCAAGGCTCCCAAGAGGTCTGGTAGAAAACAGTTTGTCAACACGAGGCAAGGCTTTATAAAATCTGGCAGAAGCTGCCTGTCGAGCTGGTGACCAGTCCACACGGATCCTGCCAAAACGATTGTCAGTGATGCAATAAGCAGAATCATCGGCGCGACACCTGTCAGCAGAAGCCACTGTGGCATGGAGGCCTGAGACGCCTGAAGCAGGCAATCCATGCTCGGGCCATGCCACGGGGTAGTCGTGGACATCGATGCATCACCTTACAGGGATGTACAGACGAGAAGAACATGGACTGACGGCGATCTACCTTCGATGTCCGCCCGCCTGCCCTTACTACAGCTTGCACTGCAGGGAGTGCGTGGTGATATGCCTCCGAATCCTTGATGGCTGGCCATAGCGACGCTGACACAGTGCCAAATGAGAGAAGCATGTTGAAGAGCACGCTTTGAAGATCTCTGTTCGGCTTGGCAGATCTCAAGCTGAGAAGGTAGATCCCAACGGGCTTGCCAAGGTGCACAATCCACATCTGCCAGATGTCTCCACACTGTCCACAGACAAAGGGGTCTTGGTTGCTTCGGCCGAAGCCTACATCACACTGAGAGCAGCCCACGCTTTGAACATCATATCCAGCAGAGCACTGCTGACGGTCGTACAACCCACCAGGGCATGCTTTGGGATTAGGACATTTCACAGCACATTCGTCATTGGAACAGATGGTGCTTTCACGAGTGATGGCGTAGCCCTCTGGGATCTTGATCACTTGCTCTGCACAGTCGAAGAGTGCATGGACCTCCTTGTCCAGCTTGCTGCAAAGGCGTGCCATCCTGAGGGTCGCATTTGCCAGCTCATCGGCCCTTGATTTGAGCTTATCTGCCCTGAGCTTGGCAAAAAAGACCTCCACAATCGACCCGGCTGCCTCTGCCACGTCCTCCACGGTTTTATTGAGATCATCTCTGATTTCAAAAGCCCGAGGATCCAAGCTGTACAAGAATTCTATTGCCTTCGGATTGCCTTTTCCAGCTGCACAATAGTGTGCTGGAGTGCGGCCTTCATGGTCCACCAAAGTCATGTTTCCACCCGACATGTGAATTTCAGAAAGCACGTCGGTAACATTCTTACCCGTTGATTCCGACAGCTCCTGACACGCGACGTGCGCAGGTGTGCTGCCATTGATATCAGGCATGTCCAGACCTTGGCAGGCTCTCAGAATTCAATGGCTCAGAGCTGATACTCGAGTGCAATTCCGGGCTTTTCCTGATGTGCCAGTTAAAGTGAAAACATGTCTCGGGAGCCAGCGGCCTCACTGAAAGTATTTGGCATGGTGTACGTTTGCACCCGTGTGACCTCTCTTTCAAACAACAACCGCCTAACATGGAGATTCAGAGACACTTTTGGAAAAAAGCTCTGCCTATCAATTCGCACCCCCACCGCCCAAATGCCCCAGTCTTGTTCCTGAGTGTAGTCCTTGCAATGAAGGCCTGTTCACTTTCAAACCTCCAGTGCCTTGCAGAATGGAGGACCCCTACAACAACTTCAAATTCCTGCTGAAGGCAATGCCTCAGCAAGTCGCATTGCGGGCCTCACTACTACATACCACTTGCAGCAACATTGGGTACTCCAACACTCCTACATAGCAGCGTTGCAGGTTTTCAGAAAGACTCATTATGCCTGCTGGCTCTCATCATTTGTGCTCGCTAGCCCTTGAATAACCTTGCGGCTTCTTGTACCAGACTCTGACTGTATGCATGTGAACTTGGGCAGGCCGCATGAATCCAAGCACAGACACGGGAGTTCCAAACTATCCTTGTCTGAGGCGCGCGCGGGCTCCGAGGTCATGTAGCTTTAGCAGGGAATCCATCCATGTCTGTCCAGATTTCCACCTATTGCGGATGACTGCCACATGCGCAGGCGTCACCCCCAGACCATTCGAGTCTGCGCTGCTCAAGTTTGCACCTGCCTTGTGCAGCATAGGTAAAACCTCTGGCTCCTCCCGGGCTGCGTAGTGCACGAGTGTAAAACCACAGTCGCATTGTTGCACCCCAGAGCGCCAACCCGTCTGAACGTTAGAACACTCGCCACAATTTGTCTGCGTCTCGCTGAGGTTCATAACAGGCAGGATCTGTTTCAGGCACTCTGGCTGGCCGTTCTGCATAGCCGTTAAGGCGCTATTAAAGCTCCATGCTTCTGAGACATTGCTCTTGATCAGCCCAATCAAGGTGTCCAAGTTGTCTTCACAGTCCTCCGCTGCTGCTTCAGCTGTTGTCTTCCACTTCGGGTTTGTACTATCCTTGGCGTACTCCTGCTGCAGCTGTCTCCTTTTCGTTTCATCCGTTGCTGCGAGCTCCGCACATTGTGGCAGGTCTGAGGCGCAATCTTCCTCTGAATCGAAGGGAGCCAAGCCTAAGGCTGCCGGGGCGCGGCCGGGCCTTATGGAAACTGCAATTGCAGGCAAGCTCCATAGCAACATGAAACCAAGATTTATCATCACCACGTCTACCAAGCCATCCTAGAGCCTGGTTCTGCGAGGAGTCATGCTCAAAGTCAGCTTGTTTCACCAGTCCACTTTGCTAGCAAGCACTTCTCGACTGAGCGGCCTCTGCACGCGCAGGTGAGAATCCAAGACCGCCTGCCAGGTTGCAAACGGACTCGAAACTGCAAGCCACAGACATGCACCAGTAACTGAAAGCAAAAACACATCGATCGGCCAGACGCTCCAGCACTTGCTCTTGCCGAACTTGTCTCTTCCCGACGCAGGTTCCTGACATGATCCACAAACAACAACTGGATGCAATTCACCTACGAGCACTTCACCTTCTCCTCCTCCTCCCCCTTCGTCTCCCCAGTTGCCCTTGTCTCTGGATTCGAGTCCTGACCACAGGACATGGCCAGACAACACACCTGATGCGTAGCAGAAGCAAGCCTGCTAAACCTCCAGGGCGCCCACCTGGAGCAGCACGGCCAACATGCCCCAGAGCTCGTCACAGTCAAAGCTGTTCGGGTAGATCCAGCATAGCTTTGGCACCTCACGAACGAGAAGGAACATCTACAGAGCGAGAGAATGACATGGGTGGAAACAGGTCTGGGCACAGGCAACGGCTCACCTTCGTCTGCAGTCAAAATCCACGTGGAACCCCACACACCTCAGGAATGGCCCGAAGTGATGGCGCTCCAGAAGCGGATGCTTGGCAGAGTTCCTGGGATTGAATACGGAAAGCGAAGGCACGCTGGACACTGGCGTTGGACGTCGCATGCTTTCTGGATGGTTGTATACCGGAAACTGCCGGGGCCAGAAACAAAAGAAGTCCCCTGGAGGTCCATCTTGCAATGAAGCGGCGGGTTCAGTCCAAGCGGTTGCCGGTGCTCGTCGGACAGGAACCCCCCGTCAACATCATCCGAAGCCGCCGCCACACTGGGCCAGCACCGCGGAGGTACCTTCCCGACTCCCCTTCCCTGTCGGCAACTTGACCAGGATCCATGCCTTCAAGCTCGCTAGGCGGTCCGGGTCTAAGCAAGGCTGGAGATTGTCCACCTGGGCCCCAATCCAAGGGCCTCATGGTCCCCGACCTCTGCCCAACTTTACAGTCTGACCTTTCCATGATCGGCCCCAAGCCCTCAGGTCAAGATCCAAAGTACAACCCGGCTAAAAAGACTGGGCCGCCAAGCACGAGGCTGCATTTGTAGACATCAGCCCCGTGCCAAAGCGTACACCGTCCACACCCCCAACTTGGTCTCCCCAGTCCCGCACCAGGAAGAAGCGCTCCAGCCGGCCTCGGCAACTTTGCCAGCTTCCCCGTGGGTTTCCCTTCTGCTTTTCTGGGCTTCTCAAACTCTAGCTGGGGCTGCCGACCCATGGGCTCGCAGAGGATGAAGATCGTCCGGAGACCTCGGGCTTTGAACATCCGACTTGTGTAACACAGCCACCAGAAGTCACAAGGAAGGAGAACGTTTTGGTGTTTGTTTGCGTGTCTGTCTGTCTGTCTGTCTGTCTGTCTGTCTGTCTGTCTGCCTGCCTGCCTGCCTGCCTGCCTGTCTGTCAGCCTCTGTGTGTGTCTGTGTGCGTGTCTTGCAGCTCTTCAAGAAGTCAGGCAACAAGGGTCAAACTCGGAAAACAAGAGGGCATGACGGCACATCATTGTGTCGTCAGCGACATGCCCCTGTGAGACAAAGGAGATCTACTGCCCAGCTGGGAGACCCAGAGCAAGGGGCAAATTGGCAATGACCCAAAGAAGAAGACTACAGGCACTCAGAGCCCTGCCATAGAGAGATGGCGCAAAAGGGCAGGCAAATAAGCAACAAAAATAGTCACTCAGACCCCGGCCAAATAAAATTGGGGAATAACAGATCGAAGGGAGGAGGGTCCCAAGCAGGCACCAGCCTCCAGCTAGGGCAGCAATGATCCTACAAGCGATGGTGATGATCTGTTGCCTAATAGCACTGGCAGCAGGGGAAAAGCACTTTAAGCAGGTTGTCGAAAATCTTACTGCGATTGAGGCAAAGAATACAGAAGCCGTCTGAGGCAGTGAGATTGGCAGGAAGGAGAGCATGCCCTTTGCCCTCCCGAGCATCACAAAGAAGCGTCCATCGTGTAATGGCAGCAACCTTAAGCCTCTTAACCTGAGCAATGCTGAGATGCGAAGGAAAGAGACGAAAAGAGGCCCGACAGCAGCTCGGATAAAGCGCAGAAACATGTCTAAAGCAGCCCTCAACATCAGGCTGAGACCCTGGCTCAATCAAGTGAGGGAAGTCATGAAGCATAAGTTTAGCAATAAGCTTCTCCAGGACAGAAATGACTTCAGTGGCATGTGCAATGTCAGGAATAAGATCCTTGGCACCACGACACGCGCTTTTCACCTTCTGGGAGGAGCGCTCAGGGTCAATGATACGACTACAATTGCCACAAGCCCACCTTCTATCGGCCCTATGTCATGACATGACCAGAAAGCTTGGGCTGCTCTTTTTTTCGACCCCG
>CAJNJA010018698.1:0-35562 GCA_905231915.1 Symbiodinium necroappetens | reverse complement strand
ACCGAGGACATGCTGTGAGGTGGTCGCCGAAAAGGTTATGCGGTTGCCGGCAGCGGCAACGCGCTGCAGTCAAGGGCAGGGGCAGGCGGAGTCGGCGGAGGAGCAACACGCGGAAGAACGGCGAGCTGAAGGACAGCTCAGGCGAGACCGGTCTGGTGGTGAATACGCTCGCGGCATGAGGGCCCGACTGCGAGTCCAACATAGCCAGGCCTGGGGCATCTAGCTCACGTCGGATGGCTCGGTGGCAGAACTCATCAACTGTGCGTGAAGCTGGGCGCACGTGTAGGATCGGCGGGGTCGTCCTCAGGCGCTGCAGGCGGCTGCAGCTGCAGGGACGCCGTGGCATCTTTTAAGGCGACTAGGGCGTGAGGCAACGGCCCAGGGCCTTCCAAAGAGCGCGTGAGGGCTTGAGCGAAGGCTCGGTCTCGGCTCGCGAGGGCGGGGAGAGCATCGGCCCAAGATGCCCAGTAAGCCGCGACGGCATGGCGCTCGGCGCTGCAAGGTCCAAGTCCGCCGTGGCACGTACGCCCGCGTATCGTTACTGTAGAGCAACAACATGATCAGGATCGGTGGCCTCATTGACAATCATGGCTGAAGCCAAGCACTCGCGAGGGGCGGCCCGCAGAAGCTTTTGGTCCGCGCTCCGAGATAGGAGGCCGCTGGAGCACTGCTGCGCAGTGTTTTGTTCGCACCTAGTCCGGCTCCGAGCTCTCCGCTCGCCGCCAGCAATGCGCGCCGCGGCGTTTTCTGGCTGGGCAAGGCGTTGGTGGGGAGCTCTTTCCGTTGCGGTCCGGCTGCTCCATTGCCTGGGCCGAGCGACGGCCCTACACTGGACCGTGTGCTCGATTTCCACCAACGAATGGCCCAGCTGCTTGCCTCTGCGGCCCTAACTCGGGACCGCGCGCCGGCGCAGCGGTAAGACCAACGTAGCTGTGGAAAAATCCGAAGGGGAAAATAAGGGTCCGAGTGAGCTTTCCATGCGTTCGATGGAACGGTAAATTCAGAATTTTTTTATAATCTGGAGCTGCAAGGGGGGGGTGAGTGCATGTCGTCATAACCACACTGGCACTGCCCCCTGTCCTTCGTCGGCTCACACACTCGATTGCCTCGGTTTGCACACTCCCGTCCCATTCCGTTTCTCATTCATTCACTCAATCGTGCATTCGCTCAATCACAATGAGTGGCCCATTCACTCCACCCTTAACTAACGGCTTTTAATTTCCTTCCTTCTTCCTCTTCTTCCCCTCTCCTTCCCCTTTTTGTATTTCCCCCATCTTTCGCACTGGCAATCTCATCATCTCTCCCCGGGTCTCCCCTGCGCACCCTTTCTGTTCGAGTCTCAGTCTATCTGCCCATTTGTCATGCCTACCTACCCATCAACCTGTCCATCTCTCGCTTTGTCTTTTTCTCTCCCACTCCATGTTCGCTTTCCTCCTGCATGTCTTTATCTCGCTATCTCCATATCCTTAGGCTGTTTTGTTTATCCCGCGCTCTCGCCCTATCTCTCTTTCTGCCCTTTCTCCTTCCACATTTCTTTGTCTTTCGATGTGTCTCGTGATGGGTGCTTCGCTTATTTCCTTCCTCTTCACAGTCTTTATCCAACCTTGCCCTTCCATCTGTCGGCATGTGGCTTGCTGCTTGCATCGCTGTCTCGATGCTGATGTTTCGCTACGCTTGTATCCACTCACCGGGCATGTTCACACGATGAATCGGCTACAGCCGTTCAAACATGCGCGACACCATAGAAGGTCGGGTCATTGCCAAAAGTCACAGCACTACTGCCCGAGTCCCCTTGGAAATGTCCCATGTCTGCGATTTATTGGTCCATGCTTCCACTCCTGCAACTATACGTGTTGATTAATTACGCGACTTCGCACAAGCAGACGTGGTTGAAGCGTGGTAATACATGTTGGGTTCTCGCCCTCCATTTCTTCTATATGTGTCTATGTGATATATGGTGAGTTTGTTTCTTTCCGTTCTGGTATGCATGGATCGATATTCCTTCGTTTGTTTGCTGTGCCTCTCCATGTCTCGTGTGTTCTTTTTTTCTTTCTGTCTGTTTCTTCCTCTCTCTCTCTCGCCCTCCCTTCCTCCCGCACTCTTTCCCTTTCTCCCTCTCTTCCTTTCTCTTCTCTTTCCATCTCCTTCCTCCCTTTCCCTCCGCCCGGATGGCTGCAACTGTGTCATGAGAAAACCGATTAACTACACTTGGCTACAGGTATCGCGCGTAATAAATTACAAGCCCCGTGTACCTGGCCTAAACTTGCTCACAAACTCACCACCACGAAACCCCCAAGTTTGTCAGATCTGAACACGAATGTCGCGGCACGGCAAGCGCCGCGCGGTACTAGGGGGCGTGCCGACATGCGCCGACTCCCGCTAGCCGCGCAAGAGAGAACTCTACGAAAACCATCCCTGAAACATCAATCCATCCTATGATCTATATTTCACGAAAATCACGAAAGCACTAGGACAGCCTCACGTCATGCCACCTACTAAACATCAGTCCATCCTACAGAACCCACCTCCACAAAAAATCCTTCGAAATGCTTTTGGCAAAAAGCAGGGCTGGATTGGAAGCAAATGGGAGCCAAACGCTTTGTAGTTCGAATTATTGGAAGTTGGAAGGCGAGGTGTGGCCTGAGCAGTTTAGCAGGTTCTTCAGGCCGGTTCTTGTCTTGCAACATGCAGTGGCCGGTTTTGGAAGGGTTGCGAATGGGAGCCGCTTTGCTGCTGCATCCCTGCATCTTTTGTTGGCAGGGTAACAAGGCCACCCGTCCGTGGGCATCCCGGACATGGTCCGGGACACAAAGTTTCAGACTTGGGGTTGATGTGTTGGGTGGCTGAACCCCTCTGGTCCAGCTTCAGGCACAGCACCGCAGCGAGAGCCACGGGCACCACCAGGACACGTGAGCTCCCTTGGCAGCGTGATACTGAGGCATACTCAGGCTGAAGTTGTATATCGTGTCAGCAGGACACCCAGGGCACACAGTACCCCAGCACGTGGTTGTCCTGCAAGCGAGTTCCTTCACGATTGGCCTTCTTCGTTCATGGCAAGTTTATTTTGGAATATCGCCGATGTTCTGCAAGAAGCCTCGCTAAATTGCTCTCTGGATAGCTTGCACAAAGATGCCTTGGCTCAGCTCATTGCAGGCATGGAGGCAGAACAGCTCCCTTCAGATCCTTCCCAGTGCAGCAACCCTTTTCCGTGGCAGATTGCTGCCGTGTACTTCGACATTGCCAGCCAGCTTGAGTTGGTGGAACCCCATGTTCCGGGCGAGCCGGAAGGGGCCCGAGCTGCAGCTGGCGTATTGCATGCAGTTTACCAGGCCCTTCTCACAGCAACATCATTTCTGACGCACGGCATGGTTTCGCGGAACGTACAATTGCAAAGTTCGCTCCATGGATTCTATAGCTCAGTTGTTACACGTTCGGTTCATATGGCTCGAGGAGCGAGTGGTCGGAGGAGCCGAACCCTTGGACTTCACACGCAGGTAACACCATCGGATTGGGCCCGCCGCGCGGCAGCAGCTATCAGTTCGGTTTGCCGGCCTGGTAGAACGCAAACACCACTGCTTGTCAGTCACCGACAGTGTTCGAAAAGCAGCCTGCAGTATTCAAATTCAGCTAGTGGTGGCAGTGCTGGCATTGGGACTGGCCGAACATTCTTCAGTGCGAATGTCACTTTACAGGAGTTCCAGACGACCGATATCGCTTCCCGTCCGCCGTCGCATTCAAGTGACCTACAAGAGCCATGCATTGCGGGGCGAGCGACTCTCTGTGCACACCTGCGAAGCATCCTGGTGCAGGCTACTTGGGATGGGCGCTTGCAAGAAGAGCTGGGGCGCGTGGACACAGACTTCCCTGTTGACAAGTCGAGTAAACCGGGCATTTCGAAGCCGGTGCTACCAGTAGGCAGCTGCACAGGCACAGTCTCACAACTCTACGAGCATGACCAACCAAACGGCTCAGCGATGAGTTCAGACTCCATGCGAAACGAGCAACACCTGCCATCTAGTCCTTCAAGTCCAGTGGCCGTGCGGCGGTCTGCTTCCAGGTACGAGGCGAGAAGCAGTGCCACGTTGATAGAGAAGCAAGTCTCACATCATCTTCCTGACCTCAGTGACTTATGCGATGTTGCAGAGTGTGCTTCTTTTTCTGTGGAACAACTGGAGCACGCCCGCGTTTTCGAACTTTGTGATGCACAAGACGGCTGGACCCCTGCCTATTCCCAAGCATCGCCGCCTGCAGCCCAGCCCGCCTTGCAAAAGCTGCGGCCATGGGAAGCCAATTCCTCTCACAGGGCGGATGCTCTTATACGGCACTTGGACGAGGTCGGTCGAGGACAGGGTACGGCTGGTGTCGAAAGATGCCTGTATGCCGATGGCGTGTTGCCTCTGTCGAAGGAGTCGTCACCGAATGAAGGTACTGTGCGAATGCTCACAGAAAAGATGACGCAGGAAGGGCCTTGTGCTGGGCAGACCAGTTCAAGCCGAGACAAAGCTATGACTTCTTCGTTGCTATCGCTTGCACGTCCTGCGGAGCGACAAGATGCCCAGCAGCGGAAACAAGCACCTCGGACACCAAAGGGTATTCAGCAAAACGCTCGCGAACGGCAAGCTGGGCTTGACAAAGCACTGAAAAGTTCTTCTTTGCCACCAGAACCCTCCGTCAAGCTGCCTCAAGTGGTTCAGTGCAGAGGTTCCCAGAAGCCATCAAGCCTTGCTGCAGGAATCTACGCACAGTCCTTCAAGAAAGTGTCTTCCAATGCCGCAGACAAGCGCAGGCTGCACAGGTCAAGCCAGAGCATGCCTTCGATCAAAGTCAAGCAGCGTAGTCCCCCTGACTTGCCTGAACGCAAGTGGCGCCCAATGTGCTAACCAACTCAACCTGTTGGGGAAACATGAACCTTTAAAGGTTGATCGTTTCCATGTTTCACCGAGCTACTCGCAGTGTTGTGGCAAGAGCCAGCCATTGTGAAGCAATGATGTCAGAAAGTGCTCTGCATACATCAGACAGTTGAATCTTGCAGGTCCAGTCTAAGTGGATACCTCTTCACAGATCGCAAGCCAAAAGACTTTCACGATCGTGCAGGCGATTTTCTGGACAGGCTTGGCAGATTCCAGTCGGAGCCAAAGCCATGGCTGAGCCCCGGACGTTGCCAGCACGTCTTGCACTGGCGGAAGCAATCGGCTCCAAGCGCGATCCGCTCACACTGCCTAAGGACTGCCGGCCTGCATCGCATTGGCTTATGCACACGGGCGAGGCATTTACGGATGAATATGTTTAGATGGCAATTTCAATCTATTCAATTATTATTCGTTGCATGCTTGTTGGATTTTGACGGCGCCGTATCGGACATGAACTATATGAAATTTTCAATCCGCAAGCTAGCCACCCAGGCCGCAGGCCCCCCTCTGTGCTTGTGCAGAGGCAGCATCGCAATAGGTTTTGAGCTGTCGGTCAGGAGCAGCGAGACCCTCCAGAACCTCTGCGGGTACTGTCACCTTATTGTAGGAACACTCCCTTAGACGTTCTATCGCACAGAGAGGTCATGTCAGATTGAATACTTGTAACTTATCAGCGTCGTTTGCCCATCCTCATGTTGGATGGGGAGATATTTCTGTAGGCAATGCAGGCGCTATCCGGACTGAAGTAATCCCCTTACCCCCATTTATCAGACCCTCCCCAATGATTTTTCCAAATTTGCATTAAGGGCGGTCCGGAGTAGGAGCAACAGCAAGAGCAGGAGCAAGAGCAAGAGCAAGATCCCTCAAAAGTGACAGCAGGGATAAAGCACCCGCCTCGAATAACAAAAACACTCCCTCAAAAGTGAAAGCAGGGATAAAGACACCCGCCCCTAGAAATAAAAACACTTTCCGAGTTCTTATTGGGGGACCCAGTTGAGTATTAGGGAGAAGGCATTACGACCCACCGTGGCGTATTCGAAGCTGAGCTTGTTGTTGCTAGTGGCGGAGGCCCATGTTCAAAAGTTGTCCAAAGCACAGTTCGGAGTTGGTGCCAGTGTGAGTGTGAGCACGTCATGGCCTGCCACAATCTGGCCAATCCTGATGATCCAATGCCGATTACTGCAGGGCTGGGGCTCACACTTCGGAGCTCCGGCACGATTCATCAGAGGCTCACTCCCAGTAGCAGCAGCGGGCGCTTGCAAAGCAGGAAGCGCTGGCAACGCGCTGTAACTTGCTTGGCCCACCGAACTCTCCCTCCAGCACAGTAGTGCATTTTGGGACCGAACCCCGAAGATCGGTTCGATCATGCCTGGTCTTGTAGCGGCCATGTCAGGGGTTTACAGTGAGACCATGGCACACAGCGCAGCGAATTTTTCACACAAAGGTTTGTCTAGCTCTTACCTTCTTCAACTCTAGCTTCCGGGGTGTACAAACGAAGCCTGAGCTGAATGCAGTTCTGCAGTGAAAGCTTTACAACTGCTCTAAGTTGGGCATCAAGCCCACACGACTCGTCAGTCATCCGACTTAAAACAAAGCACAGCGAGACACGTGCAAGCATGGTCCAACATGATCCACACCAACAGAATCCCACTCCCACTGCAGCATGCAGGATGTTGCATTTGACTTCTGGAGCTCGACTTATGATCTAAGGCTAAAGTAGCCTGGCAGTTTCTTTACTTTGGAGGAGTGCTACACATCCTTTGTCATGCCGAAGGGAAAGCCCTCGTGTGGGCTGGTTTGGATGCACGGCCTCGGAGATGATGAGTCGGGCTGGGCAGATGCACTGGAGGATAGTTTCGACCTGAGGGGCTTGAAATCAGGCGGGTCCTGCCGGTTTATTCTGCCACGTGCCCCCAGACAGCGAGTTACGTGCAACGGCGGTGAAACGATGACGAGCTGGTTTGATTTTCTGAAGTTGCCGCTTTCTGCTTCCGATGCTGACAAATCTGACAACCTGGGCTGCTCACTGGAGGAGGCTGTCGCGTCGTGCGGCCGCGTCCACGCAGCCATAGACACACTTGTCGGTGAAGGCATCCCCGCAGAGCGAATCGTGGTGGGTGGCTTCTCACAGGGTGGCGCCATGGCACCTTGGACTTTGCCTTTTCCAAAGCCTCCTCAACTGCTATCTCTGAAGTGCAGCTGCATTCACCTGTGCGCGATGCTGTTTCAAGCAAGGCACTGCTCTCAACGCTCACTTATCCACAACGCTTGGGCGGTGTCATCGCGCCTCGTCATCTTGATAGCGCCTTAGTGTTGCATAGTCGAGTTGCCTGGAGTCTGGCCCCGCTGCACAAAAAAGCAACTTGCAACTTCTTCCATGCAACAGCAGTTCAACGGCATGCGACCACTTTTTTGCTTGGGCCTTACTCATGCTCGTACGGACGCAGTGGGTTCCGAGAGAGTGCACATTTCGTTCCTGCGACTAGGGCTTGTTGCGGGCATGGGTCTGCCCACCTCGTTGTTGAGTTCCGTTGTTGATGCATTCGGAGCAAGCCGAAAAAAGACCTCCCAGGTCTTCAGCGGCTTGTGCTTTTTCGGGGAGCATGTGGCGAAATTGGTTGATACTCCACAGTGCCGCGAATTGAAGGTCTTCTGGGGGCACGGAAACAGGGACAAGGTCCTCCACCCAAGCCTCCAAGATATGGGCGTGGAAGCGCTGAGACGTGCAGGAGTATCGGTGGTGGCTACGAGCCTCAGCCAGCAAGTGGTATACCCCGGGCACCCTGCCTTGAACTGCCTTTAACTCGAACTTGCTTGCTTTGCCTTCCTCAGGAAGTACGAGGTCGATCATGGCAATACGCAGCAAGAGATGGATGACGCCGCGGCATTCTTTGCATCTGTTGTAGGTGCATAGGCCCTAGGCTTTGCATAGGTTCACGGTACAGGTCGACCAGGGTTGAATACTGTTTCAATCACTCAATGATGAATGTATGTGATGTAGAAAAGCCATCAATGAGGTGGTTGCTGCATGTCGCTGTGCTTCATGCACTTGCCCAAAAACAGGTCTGTAGCTCTTTGTTGCAAACTTCTCACCCGTTCTTGCTCTTTGGGTTCAAGCCTGTCGCGCATTAGCACTGGCTTAAGGGAGCCTTCTGCAAAGGAGCTGAGCAGCTCTCGCTGCTTTGCCAAAAAAGGAGTTTGTGCTCTCAGAGCTGTGTGTGTGTGTGTGCTGCTTTTCGTTGAGTAGTGACACGTCATCAGTCATTTGGACCAAGGATGCAGCCACTGGTCTACTTGGCTGTTCGAGGATGGCTCGGATGGATTCAGTTCGTGGAAAGATCTAAAAGGGCCTTTTTGAACAGCTCTTTGGTTCTAGTTGCCGCTGGAGCTGTTCACTGCTGGGCAGTGGTTTACTCTCTCTTCGTCGCAGTGCACACTCGAGCCATGCGTCCAGCACTCAGCTTCCGGTCTTGACATTCTCGGCATTGGAAACTGCAATTTGGCATCATGCAACATAATCAAGGTCATTCCGGGTATCACCAGGGCAACGCAGAACAGCTTCCCCAGTCTGTCGCGTTGACAGAAACTTTGGCTGTCAGCTCTCTTTGGGTTTGGCTTATTGCGGGCTTCACGACCGCGGCCGTTCGCATGCTGGATGAAGATGCCGATGGACTTCCATTAGGACTGCCTCAAGTCTCCTGTTTGCCTTTGCAAGGCACTGCTTTTTGCGTGACTGTCTGCAGGAATGGAAGACCTGAAATGGGGGCCGCTCCTTGCCTGAAAAGGGCGCATCGTCACGAGATTTTCCATGGGTTGACGGCGTCCAAGGATTCTGCGTTTCATCCGCTCGCCCTTCCTACATAGTGCTCTTGGGCATGCCCATTCAGTCAGCTGCGTGGGCTTATTTGTCAGCATCATCTTTCTGTGCGCAACAATGGCTGCTATGAAAGGCGGCCGCTTTGTGGCAGAGGCGACTACAACATGCTGCAAGCGATTAAGTACTTGCTTGGTAGTGCTTCGGCTCAACACAGCACGTGCCTCGGCAAGGTATTACAGTCTGCGAGTCCTGCCTGGCTATTGTGGCGATCGGATTTGCGGTGCCACATATGGTGCTAGCCGGCAGGCGACTGAGTGAGTCAGTTGTCCGGCACTCAGTTTCAGCTCCGCCTCGTCACAGGCCGTTTATTTGATACATTCTTGGAGCCACTCGCTCGCCAAGGATCGTGCTTTATCCGAAGTACTACCAGCAGACAGTTTTGAAGCGGCTGCAGCAGAGGCTGCCGCTGCCGGACCTCAACTGTGCGTGATCCTGTCCCTGGCAGATGCCACTCGCTGCACAAACACGATACCCCACATACTAACTAACACGTGCAAGTCATGCGCGGTATTGCCGGCAGCGGTATATCCAAAGAATTGCTTTTGCTGGTTCGACAAATAGGATTGGAACAGACCCATCTGTCGCTTGATTGTGGCCAGGAAGAACTGGCAGACAAGGCTTCTATGTTTATGGTGTGGGTGTTTCCTTGTGATCTCCGTGTTCATGCTCCCCCCTTCGCCCCCTTCATCAGGCGTTATCCAATGATTCTTCTCCTCGGTTCCCCTACCCATGCCTTCCTCCGTATGCTAACCTGGCTTTTCTACATGGCTATGCACGGTCTTGCCTTTTGCTGGCAGGCATGGGTTCGGAGCCCATCTTTCTTCCTTCCAAAAAAATCCTGGCTCCCCAAAGCCCCTAGCACTGTCCTGACTTTTGCTGGCAGGCGTGGGTTCAGAGCCCATTTTGCCGGCATTAGTTGAAATCCGGTCCTTTGAAGCTCCTAGAATCCAAGTAATAAAAATCCAAGCATCCAAACAGCAAAACCTGCAGAAAAGCGCGGGACAAGATGCGTACATGCATGGCCTTAAATCAAACCCTTAACCCTCCAGAAGTTTCACCTCGACCTCGAACCACATGCCTCGCCTTGATCGTCCGAGTGTGAGCGCCGACACCACTGCCATACCGTATAGGAATTGAAACTTCAAAACAACAGAAAGCAAACCTAAATTTCCGAGCAGCCTCTGGGTTAATGAGTAGACAGGCCGAGTTGAATAGCGGAAGCCAAAAGTAGCCAAGACAGTATAAGGAAAAGCCAGGTTCGCATAAGGGCAGAAACCGTAAGCATGAAAGCAAAGCCGGTCGCACAAAGGAAGCAACCCACAGCTCAGCTATGCCCAAAACTCGGGCCGTAATGCTACAAGTTCATGGCGTTTGTCCCTCCTAAGGCACCAGGACATGCGTATTGGTGGCAGAATATTGTGTACACCATGGCATCTATGGCTTTTGTAGCTGCTGTGGTTGCTTGCGGTCGCTCTCCTTCGAAATCTGCAAACGTTCCTTTGCCACCTGAGAAAGCCGAGACGCTGGCCGCATGGTTGCACTCGCGGTCGTTTCCTTTGGATGTGCAAGTTGATCGCAGCCTGTGATGCGAGGGCTGGGAACTGAGGTCTGCCTGCTGCTTGATGCGATGACCGCACTTTGCATCGTCTTATCTTATCCTCACCTCAACACCTGGCTCTTGCGAATTGCCGTGGTGGCTGTCATCGCTTGTGCTGTGGCTGTTGCACGGCTGCAGCGTGAGCCTAGCCACCATCGCATACCATCCCTTTTCGAATGCCTTCATGCTGGGCCAATCAGCCTCGGCCCAGGCGCAGCACAGCCCCGTGCGGGAAATTTATTTGGATTGGCTCGAGCCCATCTTCGTCATACGAAGTGACTCGCACAAGCGCTTACCTCATGGGCAACGACAGCTTCTTCGACAGATTGCTTGGGTCGCCACTCGCATGCCTAAAGGTCCTTGAGGCTGTCCACGCCTGTACCGATCGAAAGAACTCGGGTCACTAACTGTCAAGATATTCAGGATCACAAGAGATAGAGAGACTGTGCTGACCTTTCTCGCTTGTTTCTGTCGGTCGCATGGTGTTGCACGTGAACAAACTGAGGAAACGTATGGATACCCAATGCCATACACACACTCATACATCTCCAACTTGCAAAAATCAGCGCCTGTAGATTGGTCAAGCTTCACCGATCCTGCTTCATTTACTCGCTATCATGCCGAAATGCGATGTTGACACCTTCCCCTTTGGCAAGCCAAATCTGGGGGTCACAAGTGCCAGCTTTGATCGTTAAAAACCCACGCAGGCAGAGCAGCGTTAGCGTATCTTCGTCTGCTAGACAGAAGGTAGGACAGCACTCTAATTGATTTGGGGCAATCTTGAAAGCCCTGGAGAAAGATCCATTGTGCTAATGCTTTCACACTATAAGCTAGCGCACACCTTAAATGGAAGGACCACTTGTTCGTGGGATAGTGTTGTTGCCGGTGTATACAATCTTTTTTTAGAGCAGGGTCCGCCTTTCATTTTAAATTCGGCTTGAATTAGCCTCATGAAGAGCTACAGAGTAAAGCATAAAGTGCATCGACTGGCTTCGCTTCGGTGGAGGTAGTTGCAGCAAGTGTGATGGCTTTCCAAGGCAATTTCAAGGTAATTTAATACCATCAAGGCATACCAGCATCAAACCAGGTTTTGTTCCACCTGAAATGCCAATTCAGTTCTTGTTCCAGGGCATGTTCTGGGACAAGCATCGTGCCAAGAAACATAACTGCCTACCACGAAGTTTATGTTTGCTTCGGGGGCCTGTCCATATCAGATTATCATGTTACGAACAGAGCACACTCATCATGTCCGACGAGCTGCTGATCCGCTGATGGGGAACAGTCAACTAGTGGACGCACTCATCGCCGATCTTGAGCGCAAAACCGCGCCCACTGTCAATGTCGTAGTCGTGCAGGCCTTGCCTGTCAACCGTCTTCAAGCTTTTTCAGTGGGTACGATTGTAGCAGTGCGACGTGTCGCTTGTTTGCCGCTTCTGACTCTTGACTCGAGGCTAGCATCCTTTGTGCCACTGTGGCGCTCTGGGACATCGCGCTCCATCCGTTGGCAGCTGCACAGGGCAAAGGGGCTGAGATGGCTGGCCAGGCCATCAAGACTGAGTGACCAGCACGAAGGTTTGACATCCTTTTTCCGATCACCGGTCGTAGGCTTTGCGCGGAAGGGACGAATAAAAGTGGGCATTCTCGTGTGACAGCACAGCAAGCTTTCATGCTGGCCGGAATGCAGTGCTTGATGCTGGATCTGCATGAAGGAACGGTTCTCGTGCAGCCTCATAAAATCTTAGCTGTGAGACTGAGTCGATTGTTCACACCGGATCGTGGCAAAGGCTAGGTTTTGCCACGCCAAGTTCGGGTTGATATTCCGCTGTGAAAGGCTTGAGCTAGCGACCGTGGATGCTTCTCGAGTCATGCGTTGGGCTGCAGGTTTATGACGAACCTGTGAGTTTGTAGCCTGTGGTTGCGAAGGGCTTTGAAGACGACCATACCTCAGGCGATAAAGCTACCGAGTCAGGAATACGAAGGAGGAACCTTAGATTCGGGTGGGACGACATGCGCATCGAGACATTGGCTTGTGATTAGTTTACATTGCCATGTCGACTCGCGGGCAAGGGCGTGGTCGTGGTTCCTGCGTTTCGCGAGGCAGAGGCACACAAGGGGCATCCGTCCAGACGCTTCGTCCTTGATGGGCCCACTGCACAAGCGAGAATTTGCGGATCATTGCAGTGTGGGATTCGTGCTGAGGAACCTGGCCGGAACGAACATCCACAGTCTTTCGGCCGCTCCCGGAAGACCTGGCAGAGGCCGTGGCCAACCTAGCGCCGCATCTGGATCAAGCGCGGCTTCTGGCTATCAGAGTACAGGAGAAATCTTGGGCACAGGACTCTTCCAGGGGGCCGACTGCTCCGTCCGTGTTGCGTCGTAAGAAAAAATCTCCCAATTTGCCACGTTCTTCTCTTCGCGTGTCATACTCGCAGTAAGTAAGTACCACCAGGATCTGGGCCAAACGTTGAGATGCTTCCGAGTGGGCCACATGCTGGAGAGTCTTTCCAGATGGTGTCACAAAGCGATCCGGAGCTCCGTTGGCAGCACACAAATAGGGCTTGTAGCACGGCCCGGGTGAGCACTAGCAACTCTCTAGACGTGCAGCTTCAAGTCCTGGATGTATTCTTGTCCCTTTCACCTGGCATTGCTCACGAATCCAAGATATTGTCAATGGGTGCTGGCTCAAGACGGCTTGGATCAACTGGAGGAAGGGCTGCAACAGTTCGCGAACTTCTTGAAGTTCCAGGCATGATGGTAGGTGGCACATGCCTGCGATTGGAAGTCCGGAATCACCTTCAGAATCGGTCGCAAGAAGGAGACAAAGCTGCAATGAGGAATGTGATATGACCGATTGTTATCGATACCGCAGCATCAGCACAACCCCGGCCCAAAACTGTGAGAACCTAGATCAGGGATCCGGTTCTTGAGTTGCAGGCAGCACATAGCCGTAGCCTGGATGTGCGGAAAGGCGCGAATGCACGGATGCCGTCACAGCATTTCTTTTCGGTATGTCTTCGGCCCGTACCCATCAGTTTCGTACCCACGGCGAGTATTCTCAAATAGAAGCTACCAGTCTTGGACAGAATGTTGCTATCTGCTGTTGCTAAGCAGACCTCTTGTCTCTTTCTTGCCGTTCATTTCTTCCAGCTTTCCACGCCTGGCCTGAATTATATAAAAGTTGAAATGTGGCAGCGAAGAGAAAGCAAGCACTAATAGTTGACACCCCGTATTTCGGTTCATAAATTTGTCTCACGCATCATGGCCTGATTCCTTTGGTTTACTTGCACCGCTACACCCGAAGCCCTGAACTTTGAACCCCCCAAAGGGATACTCAGAATCGAACAGGCCCAGGGAGCCGAGGAGACAACCGTGTGGAGTCCACCAGACTTAACCCCACCATGCCGATTTCCTCCTCGGCCCTTTTGGGTAGGCTAGCAATGACCAAGATGTGCCGTGAAGCCCTTCAGTAAGCTACTTCGGCGGGGTCTGCACTGTTCTTAGCAATGCTCTTGTCCTCCAGGCCCTTGAAAATGCCTTTAGTCCAAGGCGACACATCGCCGCACGATGATGACCTCCAAAGCCGGCTTAAAGATAAGTTGTGCAGCCTATTACTCATCCTCTTGGAGACATGTTTGACCCTAGACCGCCTCCTGTCTCGTTAAACTTTGAGGCCAGGCTGCTGCAGAGGGCTCAGAGACTTTCATGTTTGCCACCGAGGAGCCGGATGACAATTAATCCTACCCGCTGCACTTTATAGCACCGGTGTCGAGGTATCTAAGCCCATGTCCCATCTTAACTGTCGTCGTCAGGGGTGCGAGACAATCTCCGCTGGCATGGGTAAGCCGCGCGACTCGTCATGGCTCGCCTTGGCCTCCCCCCTGGGACGGACCCAGCTAGGGCTGAAGGGAAGAGAGGTGCCGAGACGGCACATGAGTTACCCGCCACCGACCTCATGTTGCCCAAAAAAAGAGGGATGTCGAGAAGGCATGCGAAATGCGCACCATCGGGTTGTGACTGGCGGACTGACACTGTGCCCAGGCTGCCATGGGGATGCATCCGAAAGCAAGAGTTTGGGAATTTGCAAGACCCTGCACAGCCGCATGTAAAATCAAGAACGGCTTCTGCTTACCCTGGGTGTGACTCTGCATGCTTTCTCGTGGGTGTGACTGTGTGATTTCTGCTGCACGACAGTGAAGCCCTTCAGTAAGCTACTTCGGCGGGGTCTGCACTGTTCTTAGCAATGCTCTTGTCCTCCAGGCCCTTGAAAATGCCTTTAGTCCAGGGCGACACATCGCACGATGATGAGCCCTCCAAAGCCGGCTTAAAGATAAGTTGTGCGGCCTATTACTCATCCTCTTGGAGACATTTTTGACCCTAGACCGCCTCCTTTCTCGTTAAACTTTGAGGCCAGGCTGCTGCAGAGGGGTCAGAGACTTGCATGCTTGCCACCGAGGAGCCGAATGACAATTCACTACCCGCTGCACTTTACTTAGCAATGCTCTTGTCCTCCAGGCGCTAGGCCGACACATCGCCGCACGATGATGAGCCCTCCAAAGCCGGCTTAAAGATAAATTGCGCAGCCTATAACTCATCCTTTTCGGGACATGTTTGACCCTAGACCCTAGACCGCCTCCTTTCTCGTTAAACTTTGAGGGCCAGGCTGCTGCAGGGGTCAGAGACTTGCATGTTTGCCACCGAGGAGCCGAATGACAATTCCTACCCGCTGCGCTTTTTTAGCACCCGTGCCGAGGTATCTAAGCCCATGTCCCGTCTTAATTGTCGTCGTCAGGGGTGCGAGACAATCTCCGCTGGCGTGGGTAAGTCGCGGGACTCGCCATGGCTCGCCATGCGGAAGAGAGGTGCCGAGAAGGCACATGAGTTACCTGCCACCGACCTTATGTTGGCGGGCTCGCCTGGTGCCTAGTCCGCTGGGTGACTGCAACTGCAAGCAAGAATTCTGGATGTTCCACAGCTGAACCCTGCAGATGAAGTGGGGTCTGGCCCTGAACCCCGACTGCTCCGAATGCAGCTTCTCCGTGCGCCATTAGCAGAAAGGGCCTCCGATGCCCCGCGAACAGCTTCTCTGCGCACCAATGGCACAAACCAGGTCGGATTTTGGCCAAGGGTCTCTTATTTGGTCGAAAACGTGTGCAATAGATCAATCTGAAAAAGTCATCAACTGACTACATGTTGGAAATTTAAATTGATACTACAATCAGGTCTGTATTCCTGACTTGCACATGACCGACGCATACCTTCGGACTGGTCTTCATTTGGCAACAGCGAATCGCCCAGGTGAGATCCGACACAATTTGCCTTGCATGTGACCCTGGCTTAGGGCACCGGGCGGAACAAAACAATCAGGAATGGAATGGATTGCCGAGAACGGAGTAAGGTCACCTAACCCTTTCCCACCCTACAGGCCAGTCCTAAACACAAGAAAACAAAACACACGCAAGGCTCCGGAAGGGGAAGGAGACCATTGCTCTTCACGAGCTCCCAGGGGAAAACGCACGGCTTTCGCCGCTACATTGCGATCGCATGCGACCTCACGTTAGATGAGGTACCAGGTACGATATAGCGCAGAGTAGTGCAGAGTGCGAATCATGTGCTTACTGGTGCTGTGGCCTCCTTTGTCCTTGTTCGGGGCCAAAAAGAGGAGGGATGTCGAGAAGGCATGCGAACCGTGCACAGTCGGGTTGTGACTGGCGGACTGACACCGTGCCCTGGCTGCCATGGGGATGCATCCGAAAGCAAGAATTTGGGAATTTGCAAGACCCTGCACAGCTGCATGCAAAATCAAGAACGGCTTCTGCTTATCCTGGGTGTGACTGCATGCCTTCTCGTGGGTGTGACTGCGTGATTTCTGCTGCACGACAGCGACAGCGACAGTACCAGGAATTCATACGCATATGCAAGAGGGCCCGAGACTGACCAGGAGAGGACGATGTCTGACAGCGGGCCAGGAAGGAATTTTCTGCAAGCCCTCCCCTCGCCTGACCCGACAACTAATGGCTGCCGCTTGACGTTGGGAGAAGTTGTTTTCGGTGCACCCGGAAGCCTTCAAACCTCCACTGGTTGATGTTGGTTGGGGCTCGCACACGGTTGGTGTTATCTTTGTGTCGGAGCCGTCGACTGATGCCCAGGGGGGTTTTGCAGTCTTTGGTCGTTTGCCGCAAGTTGAGCATGAACTCTTGGCCTGCTCCCCCGGATATGGCGGTGCACGTGGACGGAGAAGTTGTTTTGATCTCTCCTTGTGCCCCGCGATTTGTGCTCTTCAGCTGTCCTGTTGTTATGTTTACTTTTTGTGTCTTGCTATCAATCCTTGTTCTTGTCCTCCCTCCTGTCCTGTCCGTACGTCCCGCTAGC
The DNA here is from genome assembly GCA_905231915.1 of Symbiodinium necroappetens. NCBI lineage: Eukaryota > Dinophyceae > Suessiales > Symbiodiniaceae > Symbiodinium > Symbiodinium necroappetens. Next base: position 18,809 of record CAJNJA010018698.1, on the reverse strand, counting down.
AAGAAACCCAGTGGCTCTTTTAGCGTGAACAAAATGAAAAATTCAATTTGTTTCGGTAACGAATTCCATCCGAGCTACAGGACTTCATGTGTGTTTGGTCTGTTCACTTCTGGAATTTCCCCTGCAACAGATTTCCTTGGTTTTACGAAAAGCACAATGAAGAAACCTGCATGCTTCAAATGCGGTAAAATCGTGATTGTCTTATATGCTTAATCAACTTACATGGTCAATCCCAGGTGGTAGAAACCTTGAGAATGAAGAGCAGTTAAAGCAAACTGCTGTGGAAAGGTTTTTTGGAAGACTTGGAATACAATAATGTAGAGCTGCGTGACACGGATATGTAAGAGGCAGCGAGCTTTGCCTCCTCAGAGCCAATTAAACCCCAGCACAAGCAAGATGCCATCACCGATGGCACAAAAAACCGCTTCCGAAAACCATTTCCGAGAACGGTCTGCCAAGGATGAGGCTAGGACTTGCGGCGGGTCGATCCTTGCTTGGCACGTTATCTCAAAGACGGTCCCCTCGCGTCTATCGCTTTGCATCTAGGAAAGAGGTGCTGCTGTACCTGAATTCACATATATTCACATGAGGGAAAGGCACTACTGGTTCCGTTCCGTTCGTGGAGAATTTCATGAAGCGAAAAAGCAATAGAGCAACAAACACCGGCACTTCCAGATGCTTTTCTCACAGAACAAGCTCACATCACTTTCAGAGAGCGAACTTGTTATATTAAAATAAACGCGTAACAGTTCGATGAACATAAACAAGCAACATTAGCATGCAAGAGCAGGCCAGGCTATGTGGTGCTTCCGGTGTCGGAAGACGGTTGTCGGCATATTTAACCCGGATTACACACCAGTCTTGTTGTCGCCACATATGCTCGTGCGCATCTGTCCGTGTATGTATGTATCTGTATGAATCGTATGAATGTATGCATGTATGCAAAATGTATGTATCTGGGCGGAAAAAGGCTTACTTACCAGGCCCTTGCGCGATGCACGAAGGAGGTTTGCAGAAGTGCTGTCCGGATAGACGACGATATGACCCAATTGTAACAACTACATGCCAACTTGCGGCAGGAAATCTAGTGGTAGACGCGGGTGACATCTCAACAATTTTGAAGTTGTCAGGCAGAAAAGCAGAAAGATGCGGATGCTCTTCGAGCTGCGCGGCTCGCACGCTTCTCGTGACGGATGCATGGCGAGCGGCAGGTTCACACTCCAAGACTCACCGGGTTCGAATTGCAAGGCCCACCGGAGTCTGCAGCCACATGCATGCGCCTGTACAGCTACAAGCTTTGCGGCCGGCTGGTCAATACAGTGCTTTGCACTTTTGCATTTCATTGTCGAAACCCCAGCCGTGAATTTGTTCTGCCGATTCGTGCAGGCTGAGCTGGTTCAAGCAAGGAGGCAGCAAAGAGCAGTTTTACAAAGATGGATTGGGCTGTGCCTCAATTGCTGAAAATTCGGATAGGGCGAGTGTAAGATAGTAAGACCGTACCGACTGTAGAATGCTCAATCATAGATGCACTCGTCGATCTGCGAACTGCTTCCCTGCATTGCCGCGAGTTCATGGATTGCCTGGGACTGTCCGGTGCCCTGTGCCACCGGGCGTCATGTCGACATACCCAGCCCGGCAACGTGGATGCACGCGATGACTGGTGCTGCTGCCTTGCACATATTCCGCTGCAGAGCGAATGATCAACAAAAACTCTGGTGTTGAGCGCGAGCTTGGGCCGATCAGTGGGCCTTCAACCGTGTTTTATGAGGGCTTCCGAAGCTTTTGTGACATGAGGGTGGGGCAAGTCAGTTTGGCAGCCTGGTTGGTGTCGTCCCGGATGCACTGGAAGCTGCGAAGCCGTTGATTGACCCTCGGCTAAATTCAGAAATGCTGCCTCGATGTCCAAGCCCCAGTAAGCATACGGAGATTGATGGGGCTTTTGACTTTCCAAGGGTACCATGGTACCAGAACGTCGGCAGCTGAGCCATGTCGTGGCGGCCAGCATGTTAGGTCGTTGACAAACTGGTTGATAGGGTCACAGTATTGACAAGATGCCGCTGTTTGTTTGCATCGCTTCACGATTTCCGCAAGATGCTGGCTCAATAGCAAGAGAGCTCCGTAGTTTGACAAGTGCTTGCAGGGTTCTGCGTGTTGCAGAATGCTGTGCTTCCATTTTCTAGTTTATTGCACATGGGTTCGGCTGGCCTGGAGTGGTCGGCTCCAGGGCCGGATGCGTGAGCAAAGTATGATGGGTGGCGGTGACGAACCCAAGTTCGCGTGCAAGCGAGGGATGCATCTTCAGCTGGACAAAAGTCTATCAGACCACCATGTCGTGAATCCATATGCGGAAGATACCGAAGAGCATCATTTCGTGTTGCCACATGGGGTAGACCACTTGGAGACCCACAGAGGTCCGTGCAGCGAGCTTGTTTATGGTCCCCCTTTGTTCGATGCAGACATACGGAAAAGGTATTGGGACCCCGAAGAAATCACACCGTTGGATTATTTGGACGGATTCATCGAGGTGCGTTGCATAAGAAAAGGCTCTAGTGCTTCACTTCAGGTGATTCAATACTCTTGCCGTGAGTACCTCCGCCTTTCTCTGTCATGTGGGCAAACGACCCAACGCTACCAGGGCAGCTGGGGCCCCCAGGGGCTCAGTTCGAGTATGCAGAGTTTCATTGCGGTGACCCATTTGTTCAGCATGGACCGGACCTTCTACAAAATGGTGTTCAGGAGCTTGCCATGCCCCGAGCACACACACTGATGGCAGCTCTCGGTGCATGCGAGGATGAGAAGCGCTGTGCAGCTGTGGCTGTGCATCCCGACGGATCAGCATTTCGCATGCTGGACAAGTTTGCGTGCAGTCTCGTCCCCGAGGCGACAAGCACACAGTTTGATGTAGGGGACGAGGTCCAACTGTCGCTGATTGTGCAGAGCACGCCTCTGGATGGCAAGGCTGATGTTACGGACACGAGCAAGACTCAAATCGGAGTCGTTCTTGAGAGCTGGAGCCTGGAATCACCTGAGTCACACGTACTTGTCCAGTTTCAGCATGGTCCCGTGCGGATACTGCCCGAGCACCTACAACACAAGCGGTTGTCGTGGACGGTAGTAAGGAAAATCCGTGCACGCCAAGTTGCTTGCAACGATTTGCAAGCCGAGACAAGCTGTGACGTGCACAGCATCAGTGATGCCGAAGTTCTTCAACGGGGCTCCTCGCTCACTGCCGCAGACTGTCAGCAAATGTGTTCCTCCCGTATGCAGAATTCCACGCTGCTTAACGGATGCTGCATTCTTACCTCGGAGCTTTGTGCCCTGACAAGGGGCGAGCATTTCAAGGGCAGCACCGACAGTCCCGATCAGCTTGAAGAGTCAGCTGCATCTTGCAGGCAACTTCCTTGCTCGTTGGACCCATCTTGCTCGTTTGGAGCTGGTGACTTTGGTGTGCACTCGGACGCAAAAGCTGAGGATGAAGGTGCAGAAACCACGGTGTACTTCGATTTCGCACATCCATTAAGCATGCCTTTCTATTTTGACGTGGAGAACTTGCAGATCTTTCACTTCACTTCGCAGGACAAGAGCGCCAGAAAAGCAAGGCGTGCAGGCAGACTGGTTCATCCGATTGGATCTACTACCGTCATCCCCTCGAATGCAAGCCGTGTCAATTTGGGCTTGGAGGTGAACCGCATGACTGACTTTCAGGTCGCACATCACCAGCTGCAGCTTGTGTGTGATGCTTTCGGACAGAAGCTGGGTCGGAAGTTGACACCTCCGAACCTGCAAGAGGCTGCTGGATCCGGTGAGTGCGATGAACCTCACGAGGCCTTTGAGAGCTGCTTGATCAGAGTCGGCTGTGGAATGTTGGGAGATCATCAACCCTTTGCACCGCCATGGTTTGCTCAGCTCCCGTTTGACATTCTGGCTTGGCAGGCTCCAGCTGCCTTCTGCTGCGGTAGACCGTACACTATCGATCAGCGGGAGGACTCGTGGATGAAGACCTTGCTGGATTCGGCTGGTATCCAAGCAGTCTCCATTTCAAAAGTTGAAGATTCCAAGGCACATCAAGGCATGCAAGCTTCTTTGGAGACAGGCTCCGCAGCCCTCAAGAAATTGCTGTCCAGTCATATCGCCGATGAAGAGATGTTGAACTGGCTCGGCCAGTTGGTGCGGACTGCCTTGCACGAGTTCAAGAAGATCCTTACCGATTTAAAAGAGACCATAGACTCGGAAGGCCCGGAATTGGAGATCTCGTCGGATGGCACCTCCTTCTTCCAGGTGCAGGAGTTTGGTGATCAGCAGACACCGTCTGGCCGGAGGGGAACGGAGGTAGCCCGATGGTGTTCAGAGAGAGGTGCCTTCCTGCAGATTGACCCGAAGTCAAACAGTACTGGACTGCAAAAGACATGGAACCTTGTTGCAGCAATTCCAGGCGCGATCTTCAACTATGGTTTGCGCCCGCTCTGGAACTTTTTGGCAAGACCATTGCTTAAGTGGGGGCTGTCTTTGATGAAGTGGGTCCTCGAACATCCGAGAGCCGCACTATTTATTTCGAAGTTTGCATTGGCCGTGCGCAATCGCATGTGTGAGAAGGCTTCGTGGTATGTCTACGGAAAGCCGACGGAGTCCTCTGTCGGAGCTTTCACCAAAATGTCCAGTGCTTTCAGCGAGCCGCATCCTCGGTCCCGCAGCCAGTTGCAACACCACCAAACCCATTACTGTGGTAGCTCGAGCATGCCCAGAATTGCCATGATGTGACATTAGATATGACATGGTGGGATGTATAAGCGGCATGCGCAGGGCCTGGATACGGACGCTGAGGCAACCACTGTGCCGTAGGCGTCACACTCCATCTTATTTGCATAACACTTCTTTGTATCAGCATGTGCCTTCTACACATACGTGACATTGGAGTCTGATGTGTTGAAATTGTATCATGCGGGCTGAAAGCTTCTTCAAAGCATGACCTCTCCAAAATCTTCCAAGGTTCAGGAACTACACAGCGCAGATGTTTACGCCGGCTACGATGCTGACAATGCTACAGGATGTAGTTGGCTCGTCCACGTTCGTGAACACAGTGGCGGACATAGGAAAGGCCAGCTATGCGCTGATACTGGCATGGACCGGCTTTGCGTCTGGTGGGGCCGCAATGGCCTTACTGTCCAGTTTCTCAGCACTGCTTGCCGAGGCGTCCGTGGAGGCAGGAAGGCGGGCACTGGAATTGGTAGTATACCAGGAAATTGCCAAGGAGATCCCATCGAACCTCTTCGATATGCTTGCAAACAAGTGCCTGCACAAGCGCGAGAAGACGAGAGTGACATGGACAGCTTCCAAAGACGAGATTTTGGCGACTGGTACAAAAGCTGTGGAAGAAGTAACGAAGAGCTTTGTGGAAGCAGGGCAGGGACTTGCCAATGAAGTTTCACGCTGGACCTCATTCTTGAAACGTTCCGGTTGACGTAGCATTCTGAGGAGAATCCGAAAAATGTTTCGCTGGTGCGAGAGCTGCTTTGATGTCAATTGTAATGCTCGTTGCAAAAGGCGACAGACTCTCGCCGAGGCTGATCCACGTTGCAACCACTGAAGCTATCGACGGCAACCGGCAGGCAGCGATAAGATTTGGTGCCGTAGGCTCCTGACAGAGCTCCCACATCTGACGCATGCGGTCCACACGCATGCTAGAGTCGTCTCATGCCATCTCCTTCGCCCACCCGATCTTGGACTCTTGCTTGTTTGCAGCTGCGCGACCTTGTACCGAGCCATGAGGAAGAGCATGGAGAGCCGAAGTCAATTGACAGGGACTTCAGGGCATTGACAAGATTTACAAAAGCAAGTAAGCGTTGTCGCAACGATTTCGATACAAGTCGTTATAGCTTGGGCTTGGGGGGGCGAAGGAGCGGGATCCAGAGCAGCAAATGCTGGATCCGCAAGGGTCCGGAGGATTTCTGACTTCATGAAGCTTTGTTACAAGCAAGCGCAAACAACCCACCCAGGAGATCCTGAATGCATGACCACTTGGCACGGGCGGACCTGCTGTCAGCCATTTCAATGTTTAACGATTTCACGCGCCTGTTTGGATGCCAGGGACTTCCCAGCGAACCAAGGAAGGCTGAACCGCCGTGGCACACTGCCTTCGCACCTTCAGTGTCTCTACCTGGAGCTCGTTGAACGCCTGTAGGTACCTGCGAAAGGTTCCAAGCAAAGTCTATATTCTACATCGTCCTCGGTGCACGCGGCAAGCAAGCGCACTGTGAGTTCTATCTTTTTCAAGCAAAAGCTTGCAATCCCACGATCATCTGAGGCATCGGGCCATGCCAGCCTCACACCGGAGGAGTAGACAGATTTGGTCAGCTTCCAGTAGCATCACCTGCCAGCCCAAATCACGACTCCAAAGCATGCTGCCCAGTAGGCGAGTGAGCTTGCTGAAAACGAGTAAGGCACGAAGCGAAAAGGAAGTTTCGAAAAGAAACCCGCACCGTCCACAAATCTCGGCCTGTCAGTCCAAAGCAATCGCGGGAGCCAGTATCGTCCCTGCCGATGCGCACCAAGTGAAAACGAAATTCTGCGGAAACTGAAGGAAGCTTGCGGGCTCAGCAGCCCGAAGACAATCACCCCTGACAGCCAAACATCAACAACTACCCTGGTGTTTGCGGCGACACTTCTTGTCAGCATGTGGGAGGGTAGGGCCCAGGGTTAGGGTTTGATTTAGGGTTGCTGGTTTAGCGCTGAGGAGTTTACGGAAAAAGGGTCAAAACTAGCATCTGGAACCAATAATAAGAACTCAATACAAGACAATCGACAACAAGTTTTCAAGCCTATATGGGCCCATTAAAACCAACAATGACAAAAGCCAAGAAAACATATGTCACCAATAGAAAACCCATAAAAGGCCAATAGAAAACTCATACAGCTAGTAGAAAAACATACGAGACAAAGAAAGGCAGCTCAGCTGGCCCTGTGTCGGTAACCACTCCGAATACCGGAGTCTGGGAGATGGGTGGGGCTGGACCTCGCGGTTGGCCGTGCAGGAGGGCTCATCCAAAGACCCGGTCATGCCAAGTGGACCTCTTTCTTAACAGCGCCCCGGGGGAAGCAATTCCATGGCCGACCCCCTCGGAGAGCCCTCTGGTTTGGCTTCCATGGCACGTCCAGGATTGAGAATGCCGAGAGGCCGGACACACGACCCGGAGCCGGCGAGGAAGAGTGAGACTCACGGCGAGTGAGCCTGGTCTACCCTTTTGGAGTGTTTTGGGTTGCTTTCTTCCGAGCCTGGCCGGAGGTGGATGGTGGGGAGTGCGGGGCGGGGTGTAGGGTGTGCGCATGAGTCGTGAACGCCACTTTCGGTGACTTTTTGTTCATATTTGGTTGTGGTTGTAGTTGGGCTGCTGCCGTTGTTGTTACTGCTGGTTTTGTTGCTGCTGTGCTTCTGGCTAATGTCTGGTTATTGTTTGTGTCTATTATTGCAATCCTTTTCGGGTAGCAGCCTGCTGCTGCTGGTGTTTGTGTTTCTGGTGTTGGTTGGGTGTTGAAGGTCTTGATTGACTGAGGCCGTTGATGGTGTTAAGGGGTTGAAGATGCTGGGCGTGTTGACGGTGGTTTATTAATTAATCACTATGCAGGCTGTTGAAGGCGTTCAGGATGTTCAGGTGCGTTCAGGGTGCGAGGGTGTTGCGGGCGTTCTGGGACGTTGAGGGCATTGTTGAGGCCGAGGGGAAAGTTGCTCAGGGCTTACGGAGTTTAGGGTTTAGGGGGTTTTGTTTGGGTCTAGGGGTTTATGTAGGGTTTAGGGTGTAAAGTTATAATCACCACGAGTTTCGTTCGCAATTGGACTTCATTCCTTTTTACGTGATATTATGTTGTCGTGCGGATCACACCGGCTTGAGTCGCGGATATACACAACATCGAACCACAAAAATACCGTCAATAAATCCATTCCTTGCCGAACCTTGAAATAGTAGTCCGAAAGATTCGCGAAATCCTTAACCTGAAGTCCTAGACTAGTTGAACCACAAAATTGCGGTTAACGAATCTCATTAGATATGTGGGGCCAGGGGGGTGAAAAAGTGCCCACGAATCTTATTAGATATGGGGGGCCAGGGGATAAATCTACGAATCTCATGATATGGATGCCACGGGGGGATGAAAAAGTTAAATCCCCACGAGTCTCATTAGGTACGGGGGTCCACGGGGCGTGCAAAAGTTAAATGCCCACGCAATTCCATTAGGTATGGGAGGCCACGGGTGACGAAAAAGCTAAGATAAAGGGCTCCGGCCCTTTCCTCTAATGCGTTCGTTGCTGCAAATCTCGCCGGCTTCCGTTCGGATATATATATATATATATATAGAAATGTTTCTTTATCGACGATGGTTCTCTATGTATGTCTTCATATAGATCTACATCTCTGCGAAATTGCTTTTATGTTTATATTCATGATCCGCATCTATACCTCTATCATTGCCTATTCGTGTGTGCAACTTTTTAAAAAAAGATATTCTAGTCTACATCATTGTCTATACCTAAATGTGGATTTCGAGCTTTATTTGCATTTACAGTTATATTTATGTTCATAGTTGCCTATGTATGTACACTTGCACGTATGTTTATATTGGTATGTGTGTCCAGAACATGATTGTGTCTATATGTTTCCAAATTTGTATATTTGTTCATATAGTATACATATGTATACCTGTGTATTCAGTGTCTATATATTGTTTATATATTTAAACGTCCGTATATCTACATGTTTATGTATCTGTGTATCTAGCTACTCATATATTTTTGTATTTATGTATGTCTCTATATCTACAAAATCTGTTTATGCATATGTCTATGTATATATGTAAGAACACAATCCTTGCTTCTGCACAGACACACATAATATATATATATATAACAGTTAAAATTCCTTTTTACGCTTCAGGGTACACTTCAATTTACTAAAACCGGTCCCGGGCTTGTCGCTTCAATTTGTTTAAACGCTTCCGCGGGCTCAACTGTCAGAACCACTTGCTGCGCTGGCGCACCTCTGCTGCGCCTCTAAAGGCCGTTCAAAACAAGGCGCAGCCTCGAAAATCTGACTCTCACGATATGGCTTCTGACTTCCAAATTCCTACGCTCGCATATCCGGTGCAAGAGGTGGTGGGATTTTTTGGGGGTTAGGTCTCAGAGTATCCAGGGCTTCTTGCCATAGACCCTATCACTAAAATCTCTAAAAGCCATTAGGCCCTATAAGGTCTGGGCATGAAAGGTATGTCGCAATAAGGTTGCAAAGATCTTAAACCCTAACTCTAACCCTAAACCCCAAACTGCTGCCCAGGTGTCAGCGCCGACGCTGCTGCACAGTGGAGCCGACCACAGCGCGCGGTGTCGCGGAGGTTTGGGCTGACCGCATCGTGCCTCGGCTCAGGGGGCCCTTAGCCGACACCCTCGAGCAGACCTGATGAACAAACCCTAAACTTCCCATTGTTGCGAAAGTAATAATAATAATATTATTATTATTATTGTAACTAAAATAAGTAAATAAATACATAATATAAACAAAAAATAATAATTATAAAGATAACAATACTAAATACTAATAATAGTGATAATAATACATAGAAGAGAAAACACCGCCCTCGGCTTCGTCATCTAGAGTCCTAAACCCTAATTCGAACCACCCCAAACTGCAGCCCAGGTGTCGGTGCCGTCGCCGCGGGACGCGATGGTGGAGACGCCCACAGTGCACGGCGTCGTGGAGGTTTGGGCTGACCACATCATGCCTCGGCTCAGGGTCCTCAGCCTAAACCTTCAAGCAGACCCGAACAACAAACCCTAAATTGCCCATTGTTGCGTACTGTTTCGGTGGTTTAGGGCTCTGGGGGTTTAGGGTTTACAGACGTTTGTAGTGTTCTTGGGCCCTATACATAGCACTCTCTACGAAGAGACCTTTACGTGTTATGCAGGGAAGAGGTGCCTCGTCGACCTACTTCTTTAGAATGTGGGTCACGGGGGGCCTTCCCTTCCCAAATCTTTGACAACGTGGGTCCCGGCCCGCTCTAGTACCGAATTTAAACATTGTTTGGTCCGAAACCTTGCGGGGACCGATGTTAAGGCGTGTAGTAGGGCTTCAGAGTTGTAGTGTTGTTGGTTTAACGGTTGGGGCTTGAGGAGGGTTTAGGGTAGGCTTTGGTTGTCGGATTACTTGGATCACAAATGTTCCGGTTTGAATTGGAAGTTTCGGGCAGGTTGGTGCGGGTGTTTTTGGACTTGGGGTGTTCGCGGTAGTCCGGCACTTTGGGATAGGTCGGAGACGGAAGGTGTGTAAAGAGCATCTTTGAACAACGGCGAACTCAGCCAGAAGCGAAGTGTAGCTACAAGGTCGCATGCCCCAAGACTCTACGCCTCTGCACTGCTGGGACCTGTTTCTGTGCGACTTCTGACAGTGAGGCCAAACTGGGGCTTGACTGATTCATGGAAGCGACGCGAGGAGTTGCAGCAGGGCACACTCAGCGACAACGACACGGAGAGAAACTTCCTGACACCGCAGACAGAGACTATGAGGCGCAGGACTTACAAGGTTCATGGGGTTTCGGGTTAGGTTGCCCGTGTGATCCCTGATCGTGGAGTAGACATCATGTACGGACCAAGGATTTGAGAAGCTGTGGAAGTTAGTCTGCTGCGAGCCTGGTGTTCAGGAATATTGGGGTTGTTATTCGGCAGTTTCTTCAACCAGACACCAACATGCAGCAACAACTTCGCCAGGACTGACAAAGAAACGTTGACGGAAGACACAGCGATGCTTGAAATGCCCACGGCACTTGAAGACTGAAAGTCATTGGCAGCTTCTGAATGTCAAAGTGCTCCTCTAAAGCGCTGAATCGAACCTTCGACCCTAAACCGGCCTAAACCGACCTCGAACACTTGAGGTCAGGACTACAAGCAAGCCCTTCATCAGGCCAGAGGTTTGAGGTTTTCGCCGCCAAGGCCGAAAGTCGGATTCCAAGAAGGTAATCTGAGGTCCGCAGGGGTCAGGGAGAGGCTTTGGACTTTGCGTCTATTCCGAAGGGCTATTCCGACAGCCCTTATAGCCGATTTCCGGTGGAACTTGAGTTCCATCTTTGCCAGCTTGAGCTAAATATAGGGTTCATTTGCCGATTCAGGGTAGGCTTCCGATGGTCTGGCTTACACGATTCTTGGGCTGCTGCTCGGAGAATGTGAGTTCCATTTAGCCTAGCCTTGGGGTACTGATGTGGATCGGGCTCAGGAGCGGGCCTGTCAGGCGCTAGAGGAATAAGGAAGTTCAAGGCCCACGTTTCAAGCCTGATGAGCCTCACAAACGACACGAGCTGCTAGCTTCCGAGTATGACTATTTCTCCAGCGCTTCACGTCAGGGATGTACCCAATGTGACCGGCTGAAGCTAGAATAAAAGCTGGACTGTAACTGTCGCTATCTCAACTTTGTGCCCGTAGGGTCATGCCGCAATTTTTCCTGGTAGATGCTCCAGCTTCAGGTGCGTTGGCCGTCAAAGGGCCAATCTGAGATTGGATTTCAGGCGCTGCTTTGCATCAAGATACCCTTCGAGAGATATCTAGACCGCTTTCTAAGCAGACCATCGATTGATGTCCGAATCAGCTTGGAGCAGGCGTGCTGAATCTTGCGGCGCTCAAAGGACGCGAATTGTTTGCGGCTGATTGCCGCGCACAGTATAGCGAATCATTATGTTTCAAGCAGCGCTTTCCAAAACACTCCCGCGAAACGCCCAACAGCTTGCAGTTTGAGCTCTTGCTGAGAGCGGTCTCACTTGCAATGTCGGAATTTGAGCCCCATCCCCGGGCCCGGCCCCCAGCCCCCAAAAAAAGAGGTACCGAATGAAAGTTGCCACGTGTGTAACATGTGTGTTCACAGTCTTCTCAGCAGTGTCAGTCGTTTCGGGGACGGTCATCATTCATGTTTGGTTGCGAAATTTGTGGTTCAATAGCCAGTGGGGCGCGATGTGGGCAGGCATCCTGTACAGGCTAGCTTTCCAACGCGTTTCTAGATGCTGGCCAACACAACCGCCACACATCATAACACGCAGTCAGGCTGCACTCGGGGACTTCGCAGATACCGGTTTGGGGATTGGTCGCTACAAGCCTTAGACCCAATGGCCGAGTTGTCTTGAGTTTCTGGTTGTTAACTGTTGCAGGCATCCTACACCCCAAACACTACACCCTAAACCGCAGGTGTTGAGATCCAGGTTTACAGCTGAACCCTCTTACGCTTAATTTGGGGTTCAGGCCAGTTCGGGCAGGGTCTCAATTGGGTTTCGAGATTGGACCGTTCTCAGCGCCGACATGGCCATGTTGCTGGGCAGAACCGCGCTGCTGGCAGCCTTTCTGCGGGCTAGGCCCTTTTTAAAGCTTTTAATACCCTCAACCCGAAAAACGCTGCTTCATTTGGGGTTGAGTGGGGTGTAGGCGGTTTAAAGCATTTGATGAGGTTATGTTGATATCCTGGTTAGGGCGCGTGCGTCCATGATTCAGGGTTCAGGGCAGGCCATTGCATTGCAGGGATCTTGACTCCAGAGGAGAATTCGGATCGTGACTTAGGGACACAGGTTCAGTTAGCATTGCAAATTCTGCGTGTTTAGACTTCGTTGCTGTTGCGACCATTGGTGGGCGCATGGGTCCGTCCGAAACCCTGAACCCTGAGCCCTCTTTGTTATTAATTTACACCCTAATCCCAGCATCGGGTTGATAATAGTACTCACATTTAAAGAATTTGTTTTTGTCCCATTTTGCCCGCCAAAGACTACTTTCCATTTGGACAGGTTTTCATGTGGCAGAAAGGGACCACATTTAAAGAAATTTCTTTTGATGTAAAAAAAGGGTCTAAGAGGTCAGGGTTTAAAACTACAAAGCTGCAGAAGTCTCGGCTTTCTGCTTGGAGCTGCGAAGCAAGCTTCTCAGATCTGCTCTGCCTCTCCAGCTTTTGAGAAAAAAGAGCCTTTAGAAATCTGAGCTTTCTTATGCTTTCGCTTACTAGAAGATTGCAGTTTTCATTCTCTCCTGAGCTACCCCTTACGTGTGGGGCCCCGACAGCAGCTTCTTAAATGTGGTCCCTTTTCAAAAAGGGACCACATTTATAGCCATCTCCCGGGCCGAGAGGACAGCAGTCTCCAGGCTGCCTCTTCCTTTGCTCAATTTTTTTTTATTAGTCAGGCCTCTCTTGCTCTTGCCCCGGACCGGACCCGGACCCGCCTAATCAATTTCAATTAAAAAGACCCAAAAATGCAAGACATGTTTTAATGTGGCGCCCTCAAGTTTTAATTCTGGCGGGGGGGACCCCCCCCCATAATGCGATGCGGGGATTAATGGACTTCGCGGGCGAAGGTTAAAACTTCGCTAGCAAAGGTCAGAACTTCGTGGGCAAAGGTCGAAATTTCATTGGACAAGCAAGGCTGGACTGAGAATGCTCGCAAGTAGCAGTGAACGAGATTCCTCGAGGGCGGGGTCAAAATGTTGGAACCCGGTAGCATCAATGCTGCTTTGTATGTCCAGCGACACCATGGGGCCTGAGCTGAGCAGCGAGGGCCTGGCAGCGGAGGTATTCTAAAGCCCTAAACCCGGGGCCCTGGGAATTTGTCGCGTCCCTCTCTTGGGCGCGTGCGGCATCCTGGCTCACAGGGACCGTGTTCCGGCTCTCGGACCATTTCTGAGGCAGGGACAGTTTTCGAGCTCCCAGGGACCATTTGCTTCCAGGGACAACTTGAAGCTTCCAAAAACAGTTTTGAGCTGCGACCATTTTTGAGGCTTTCAGGAGAATTTTTCTAATTCCGGGGACCATTTTGGATCATTTTCAAACGAGTTTCAGGGACAGTTTGAAGCTTCCAGGGCTCCTGGGACGGCCATCTTCGCTTCTCCGACCATTTCAAAAGTCCCAAGCGCTGAACCTAAACCTGCAAACTTTGGCATAATTTTTGTCCAAGGTCAGGGTCATGTTTTTCTGGGTTTGTGCATCTTGCGCGGCTTTGGTTTGGTTGGCTTCGGTGTTGGCTCGTTTTGAGTAGTGCATGGGCGGTCTTGGGGTGGGCATGTTTACTCCCTGAGGCATGCTTACCAGCGCCCGACCCGCCTGGCACACCCTAAGGCCCTAACACTAAATCCGGCTGCTTCGGGGCCCTGCATCTGGGGTTCCCCGGAGGATGATCTCAGGCGATGGTTGATCTCAAGCATATGAAGCCACTGAAAGGCCCTAGACAGCAAAAAACGTTTTCCTGACAGCTCTCAATGCAGAGAAGCACCAGTTTATTACAGAATAGGCGGCCCCAGAGTTTCGGGTTGTGGGAGGGTTTTGGACATTGGGTGTATTAGTCAACAGTCAGGGGTTGAATTGAGGGCGTATAGAGTCTGGACCACGATGGAGGGCTGTGTCTTGGCAGGCTTGGGCCACAGGTGGCGAGAACGGAGTCCTAGACAAGGGGACCAACTCCTGCCCAGATTCTTGGCACCGCTACAACACTGTCTCATTTGATCTTAAAACTGGGGCTTCACTGCGTAACAGGAGCATGGCTGTAGTTAAGGTCCACGCTTTCTAAGAAAGGCTCCATAATGAGCCGTTTCCATGCATTCATCTGAGGTACGGCACAGCCACTACAAGTGGCAAGAGAGCGAGCCACAGCAGAGTGAACACCACGTAGGAGAGTGGAATCGCATCACGGGCTGTCTCGTTACGCTTGAGGAGTTGCATGTTTCAAGCATACGGGGGTTCTTACATTTATGATGCGGTCAATATTTTGGTGGGGGCGGCGGTGGCACGGCATGATGATGGTGATATGCCTGATATGCAGATTAATATGGAAAGGACGCCTAAAAAGGACGCGTGCTTGGGAGAAGCTCCCAGAGAGGCCCGGAGCCAGGCCATCCAAATTAAACCCGCTATACCCGCAACCCGCAATCGATGTACGACCTATGACGACGTATAGAGTAAACTTGAGCTCAACCCCCAATTCTACAACTCCAACCCCTACTTATGCGCTAAATCTTAATCCCGTAGCCCTAAACTGTATGCCTGGTGGTTGTTTCACACAAAGCTCACAGGCGGCTGGAAACCGGTCGGAAAGAGGTCCTCTAGTCAAAATCCAAGGCGGTAGAAGGCTAGAAGATAACAGAGAGAACAGAACTAAGGAGGCCAACATCGAAGCGTCAAGAACCAGCATCCGCTTCTTGGATGTGCTTCCGTGGGCATAATTCGTCATGAACTCGAACCCTAAACCCAAAGCCAGTTTTGGAATATAGGGCTCTAGGGTGTCAGGGCTCAGGGTGTGCACGTCCTTTTTGGCTAGGGTGATTTTGTCATTTGAACTAGATAGTGTCCCGGCATGTGTCTGAAGCTTAGGGTCTGGAGGCTATTTTGAACGTGAGCCTGAATCCCGGCAAGTGTGCAGTGGGCTTGAGCATGGTATGCACTAAAGTCGGACACTTGTGGCCCTATGAACGTGCGGACGGGCTTGGGGCTGATGGGGCTTTGAAATTGGCTGAAAAGCTTTGTTGCGGTCTTTTCAGGGTTAGCCCTTTCAGTTGTATTTCTTTATCCCAAGGATGCCCAAAGACTAAGGAGGAGAAGACGCGGTTCGCTGCCTGCGTTCACCCACTGCCACCTTGCAGAGAGTAGCAGTTTAGCACACCAGGTGCGCTGCCCATGCGTTGGCATGCCGCATGTTTTAACCAAGAGCGTTTCATCACTGGGCAACGTCCGAGACGAAGCCCCATCCCACTGGAACCCGGACAAGCTGTGTGCTGTGACGTGAGCGCTCCTCGCTGGCCACCTTGTGGTGTTCGAAACCGAGTGTTCAGGATTTGAGATTACAGGATGTTTCAGGTCCTGGGCTTTGGCGTGTTGTAAGATCTCGGACACCGGCTTTTCACAGAGTTTCCAAGCTGCACAGGCTCTACGCTCAAGGCCACTTCCACTTCGTAAGTGGAACAGCGCCTGCGCAGCAATCCACAAGCCAGGACAGAAGCACTTCTCGTCATCTGTCGCATCAGGGGCAGGCGTGGAACTTCAATGCTAATGCTGAAGATGTCTTTCTCATTGGGTGCGAACAGCACAACTTGTCGAAGAGACAGGCCGAGCCTCCACATGCTACGTGTCTAGGGTTTAGACTTTTGTTTTTGCGCGGGCTTAGGATTTAAAGCGCTGGGTGACAGGAAGACAGGAGGTGCCATGGCCTGGGGCCAGTCGCGCTCCAAGGGGCCACGTGTTGGCTACCTTACTCAGCTTCGAGTCTCAAACGGACCAAGGGCTCCAACCAGGCTCTGCACATGTTGCAAGCCTTCGTCGAAAGACCCCAAGGTACCACGGCTGGCAGCCAGGGTGTCCTTTCTTACACCTCCTGCGCTGTGCAACCGAGACATCAGGTTCCTACCTGGAGCTTAGGATGTGAGGTGGTTTTGGGGTTCGTGTCGCGCGGTGGTTTTTTTTCGAAGAATCTTGGCTGGCAAGGCAGGGCCTTGCTGAGTTGAAGGGCGTCATGTCCCTATCACGAAGCAGCGGCTAGAACTCTTAATTCTGAAGGACGACGGACCACTGCATGATCTGCTTGGGTATAGTGATCCAACGACCACAACCATGAAGCCGCAAGCCTTCAGGGTTTTGGAATTTGGAACCCCATAAGCCCTAAACCCTAAACTCTAAGCCCTAACTCATATAAGTCTGTTGCCACTACGAGGACTCAAGATGGGGTCACGATGGTTTGCGATGGGTTCAGGCTTGACTCAATTGCTCTCAGCCTGTTTGCTTCTGCTTAGATGCAGCACATCATCGCATATTGGACCCCAACAGTTTACGAAGGTCAGGAATGGTGGGGGTCTCGTAACAGCCGAGAGTGGTGTCTGGAATGGTGGGCTGTACCAATCAAGACGCCGCTGCCTTGACCGTTTCAGACCCCTGTCTTGGATGTTCTGATCGCACGCATTGACATGCTGTAGCCCGGCAGTCACTGTTTGTTGGATGTTGCCGCAGCCAATGGGTCAGGTAAGCCATCTACTTTCGCCAAGCAATGCCCAAGCCAGGCTTCGAACCGACGCCTCACTGCTGGTCCGAATGGTTCCTTATATATCGCTGCTGACAAAACCCCAGCTCTCTCTCTCTGCCCCCTAGTCAGTCCGGTAAATGTGCCAGGATGGCAAAGTGGCTGAGCGCCATTAGTCATCCTGATTTCTTCACCAGAACATGCAGGTCTGAAGAGGTGGTACGTTGTCGATAGGGTTTGTTTTGGTCGGGCTGGGCACTGGCTGCGGCAAGGACATGTCAGCGCCCTTCCACCATCTCAGACTCTTGGCCACGACCTCTGCCCAGGGGACCTGGGGTCCTGTCCCGCCTCTGGAAAATGCTTCTCAAGGGAGCCACATGCATGAACAGGTTCTGTAATGCTAGTGCTGGATACTGCCCCTGTGAGAAGAGCCTTCTATTCTTGAGCTTTTCTGGCTTTGCAAGACAGTTGATGTCAAGCCATGTCTTTTTGCATCTTGCCGTGTCAGGCCTGTTACCTACACCTGCGCAGCCGGCGCCAGGTGTTCCTGTAAAGCCTCTGTCGACCCTGCAACTAGTTGTGATGCTAAGACCACTGCGGCAAGGTGTTCACGTGCTGCAGACCTGCGCCCTCCCAGTACCTGGTGGGCACTGGTGGGGCCTAATATGGTCTGCCTTGAGCCAACCCACACCACCAAAGTGGTCCCTGATCTAGGGTCTGAGATTGGGTGCGGGTTCTCGTGCCTACAAACCGTCACTTGTAAGCTCACTGCTGCCTGCCAAGCCATATGATGTTTGATGTGCTGGTTGACCAGCCCATGCTCTGCGCAGAGAAGCTTCAAGTCTTTTCAAGACCCAGATCTGTGGCGTCTAGGAATGTCCAAGCCTGGCTTCGAGCCGCCTCACTGGTTCGAAAAGTTCCCCACAGATCGTCCAATGGGGGAGGACCAACTACGTGCCTGCACCATCTTGCCGACGTCCATGTTACCCATGTCCGCAGCCTTCATCCGGTCGGATCCCCACAGGCCTAGTAAATGTAGGATGGGTGCGTGGGTTCCTTAATGTAGGATGGTTGGCGCGAGTCCGGAGGCTTCTAGCTTAAAGCTGTGGGCTTCGGGAGTGCCTCTTGTTTCTGTCCTGGTTGAGTCGCTGCAAACCAGATGCAAACAGGACAGGTTTAAGCACATTGCGTGTAGTCCATGTCTTGTTTTGAGGAGTTGGGTAGCCTTGGCAATGCAGGAAGTGCACCCGGCCCTCCGAGGCCTCTGAGAAGAATTTTCCGAGGTCGCATCATCGCTAAGGGTGCTGGACGAGATGTGGCCAGTGCTGCACATGGGCTGGTGGGCATGGCATATACAGGCAGCCGAAAGGCCAAGTCGAAGCCGGAAACCTAGCAACCTTGAGTATATGATAGTATATATGATTTGTAAGTTTAAGAGCTTCAGGGTCGGTAGGATCCTGATTCTGGTCCAGGACTTAGCTCAGATTCCATGTTGGAAAAGGCACTTTCCTTCAAAGTAGCAGCGCTGGCAATTCACACTGCGAGGGCCTTGCGTACAGCAGCCGTTGGTCGGCTCTGGGGCGGCACAGTTTTGCACAGCCAGTGCGAACTGTTCAGCCTGGGGGCCACAGATTCCTTCAAGGCTATGTGAATATAGGATGGAAGGGGGGAGGGGTACATGAATGCAGCCAGCCGAGATCAGCAAATCCCGGTTTACGTGTCTGGCCGAGGTTAGCTGATGTGCAGATCTTGCTGCGTGCAAAGGAGCTTCAGGATGCGGGCCCAAACGCACAATCCTACAATGAGCGCTTTCG
>CAJNJA010018697.1:43904-64189 GCA_905231915.1 Symbiodinium necroappetens | reverse complement strand
TATATATGTGTGTGTGTGTGTGCGATGCATGCGGCTGGACCAGCCACGGACAACAAATGCATTCGTTTGATCACACGTAGTGCTTCAGCACATTTATGCCATATCATGTGTCGGAGTCATCCTGTGCTAGTGACTGCTGGTGCTAGTGCTGCTTGTGCGCGAAGCCACTGACCACCCCATTCGGCCTATCATACCGACAGCATGCGCTCGCGCAAAGATCCCGGATGTCGGAGGCGGGTCAATGGCAGCGCGCTTTGCACCTGCACGGGTGCCAAGACACTTTGGGAGGGTCTTGTTACCTTTGTTTCACCTTCATGCCAGGCCTGTCAAAGTCCGATTTGGGCAGTTTCGGTCACCAGCGATTAGGTTTGCTGCAGAATTGCCTCGGAGTCGACACTCGCGGCCTTCCCATGAGAAGCCCAGGCTTTCTCTGCTGCAGGGAGGCGGAGATGGTGTGCAGACCGCAGCGGGGTTGGAGGTCATGGGCAGGGGGTACTATGGGGCCAACAGGGACCTCAGTGATCAAATACTGATCAAATACGGTTTTGGAGCATAGAATACTATAAATATGCCGAGGAAACCGAAGGTATCAGGATCCAATATTGCTTGTCCTTCGCGGGAAACGTGCCCTCGGTCGTGCTGTTAAGTTTCAGGTTGCATAGGCGGTTATGAAAGATGTTGGTTACTTGTAGTTACTTGTTGAGCCTGTGCTGAGATTTGACCAAGACGGCTGTCCAACTATTCGGGAGCTTGTGTGTTTCTCCACTGCATTGGAAATGCATGCCGCTGATTCTGATAATACCGTTGCACGTGAAAACTGAGCATTTCGAACTTTGCAGGTGGGTGTCATCGGCTACAATGCGGCCATTTCTGCCTGCGGTGGTCGTTGGCAACTGGCAGTGAGCCGGCAGCCCGAAGTGCAACCCATGCTGCATGCTGCTTGTTCCTTGTCAACTACTCCAGCAGGATGATGTTTCCTTCAGTTGCAGTCGTGATCTTCGCCTGAGCTGACATGGCAAGATCTCCGCAGCTTTAGCTTTATCTGCCCGGGGACTGCACGCCTCCGCCATGGATCCGCTGTCCCAGGCCTTCGTGCCAGCGCTCCGCTGTCCCAGGGCCGCGGTCAACCAAAAAGCCTTCTCACCGGCTGTGAGCGTTGGTCGCCCAAATGCCGCGGCCATCCCATCCGGGCCGTCCGGGCCCAGCGCGCCTCCGCTTGCCCTTGCCTGCTTGGCGGTCCCAGCAGCGGCCAAGGTGGCCGGTGCGAGGAGAGCGAGAGGTCGCCACCTCCGACGAGTGGTTTGCCGGGCAACAGCTAACGACTCCTCCGATCGGGTTCCGACGGAACCTGGGTTCTTGTTCAGGGATTTAGTTTAAGTTACCATAATAAGGAAACCATGTTATGAAACCATGTTATTAACTATAGATCCCTATTATGGTAACTTAACTTAAATCCCTTAACAAGAACCCAGGAACGAGAGCGATACACGGACGCAGCTTGGCAGGCGATGCAGGATGCCCCTGGCTTTGCACAGAAGTGCCAGTCGCAGTACGTCGAGCCGGAGCACGTCTTTCTCGCAGCGTTAGAACAGCCGATCTCAACAACCGGTGGGCTCGCCGCCCGCATACTGGACAAGCTTGGCATACAGAAGCCCGTTGCAGTCACCCGGATCATGGAGGCTTTCCTGCACCAAATCACCAGAGCTGGCACGTTGTCTAATGCTCTAGACCTTTTTTCTGATGTAGACAGACTCCTGCGATGCTTGTCTTCTCTGCATGCAGCAGCAAGTGTCCGCGAATACCTTTTGCATCCCGGGGACACTTACTTGAGCTTTGCAATCTAAAAATTCTTCCCGGCGTTTGCTGAGGAGTGGAGCGACAAGCAGCCCAAGGCGAGCAGAACTTGAATGGTTTCAGACCTTCGCAGTCCGTTTTGCAAAATGTCGTTGACGGTGGCCAGTATGTAAGGTTTTTCCAAATCTTTGTTGGTGTGCTTGCATCCAAAAGGGTACGGAAGCTAGCTCCTACTGCTGCCGTTCATGCCGCCGGCTGTTCCTCGAAATCACCAAAAAACACATGGGCAAGACAAGCTGGGTTCTTGTTTACTAAGGAAACCATATTTCTTTACTATAGATCCCTATTATGATAACTTGAATTAAATCCCTTCTTGCGCCAGAAGAAGTGCACTCCAGACCGGCCCCTGGCTCCCACTCATCCGGCAAAAAAACCGACCCTGGCTCTACGTCCCGGGAAGAAGACACTGAAAACACAGCATGTCTGCCGACACGTTTCGGCACTGGCTCTCCCTTTTGTCGTTGCTCTGCTGGTTGACTTTAAGATGCATTTGTCTCGTATAATATGCAACAATCGCAAGTTCCTTGCGATTTCGGGTGTTCGCTTGTTACGCATGACATGCCAAAGGCTGCTGAGGTCTTGTCTGCGAGCCTACTGTGTGTAATTATATACGACATTAGCGTATGTAGCAGCATACATCCCTAGTAGTAAACCTGCACATGTTCGTCCCTACACCGAATCAGAAATGATTATAAATGGCTACAGATGCAGTCATCGAAGTGATGGCAATCGTAGCTCTTGATTTCGTTCAAGTAGGACGCGCTGCCCATACGCGCTCCTTCAGGTGACCTCGCCTGGCAGCTCCATGGGCACTGCCGCCGGCCGGAGCTTGGTGACGATGATGCTGGGCTGTTCGAGACTGCGTCACTTTCTACCAGCCCAGGCCTAGGCCTCTTTAGTCTTTCGGATCATTAGGGCGACGATTTTTCGGGCATTGGGACGTGATGGACACAGCAACGAAGTAGTATAATAATGTAGGTGTTAATATAATGTAGTATATCTTTTCATTCTAGTATGATGTATTACATAGTAAGTAAACAGAAAATAAAGAACTCTATGTATATATATATATATATATACACATATTAATATAACATAGCATACCATTAACAACTGTAATGTAATCGCAACGTAAGGTAATGTCATGTACTGTAATGAAAGTATGATATGGTGTGGTAACATTGCAATATACTATAATATATGATTATATATTATAATATTCTGCACTATACTATAGTACACTCTAACAGATTATAACTATCGTATAAACCAAAGCCTCGAAAAGAACAGTTTTGCATTCCCGCAGCGAAGGATGTCCGAGTCAGAGGCAGCAACTTGGCTTGCAACGCAGCCTTGGCCTGAGATGCTTCGGAAGCTAAGAGCTCTACATAATTCATCAAGGGTCTCTGTAAAGTGTTGATAACTTGGGTTTGACTAGGATAGCCCCAACTGGGTATGCAAAACTCTGCTTGTAACCGAGCTCTCAAGGATTCGGATTTGAGATTCCGGCTTGTGTTATTGTTGTTTCTGAACCGTGAAATTCTGAGCAGCTGGTAGCTCTTTCAACTTGACTTGTTGTCGGATCTCTGTGGTTGGGGTTCCGTGGCTCACTGGTTAGAATTTCATACCCTGACAATGGTGCCAAAGATTGGAAATAAGGTTTGGACATCGGGATTTTCGGGTGCCAGTCTTTGGTTCGCTTGCGTCGGAAATAAAGTCCTTCGTCTGCGTGCTTGGTTGAGGCGGCCAACCAGTATGGTGATAAGTACATCTCCGTTGAGCACTTGGTCCTGGCCTTCTGCAAGGACGGACAAGGGATACGATACGCTTGTTCCTTTGCAACTGGAGATCGTTAATTAGTTAGATACCGTAAGTACGAGCCCTGTAACCGTACGCACGTAAATCCAAATGCCCTCAGTCCAAGAATTACAATCGAAAGAGCAAGAACAAGAATAATTGCTAACCCTTCGTATACCTGTGTGCATCCTAAACCCTAAACCCTAACCCTTCGGGAAAACAACCCTTCGTATACCTACGTTCACCTGTCCCATGAGGACACACGCTTTGGGCAGCGGTTCTTCTCGGATTTCGGGTGCGACGAAGCAAAGGTGAAAGCAGCAGTCGAAGAAGTTCGCGGTTCTGGCAGAGTCGCTGGACGATACGTCATCATAATAATATTAGTTATACATAATAATAATAGTAATAATATTTACAACGTATGCTAATAATAAATGAAAAATTGACAAGAATAATCGTATATAGTAATAATCATAATGATAATAATAATAATGACATGGTTTAGGGAAGTCCAAGAGAGCTGGGGCTTAGGGTTTAGGATCATCGCATAACCGCAGAGAGGTAGATACCTAGACGTACCGAAACCCCCAGCCAACCCTGCAGCAGCATCGCAGCTCACCTTAAAAAGAAGGTCGAATCTCAGAACCCACATAAACCCTAAACTTCCTAAACCCTAGACCCTAAACCCTGAACCCAAAACCCTAAACCCTAAACCCTGAAGCCTAGACGCTGGGAGCAAGGTCACATCTCAGAATCCGGAGAGCACCTACGAGGCGCTGGAGTTGTACGGCACAGACCTTACAGCCATGGCCCGGGAGGGCAAACTGGACCCCGTGATCGGAAGAGCCTAAGCTCTGGTTATATTTATATATATATATATAGAGGCCTTCCTAAGAGTCCTTCTGGGTATTTTTTGTTGAGATCTGGGTGTGATTTCCTCAACTTAGCATGATTCTGTGTACCTTCGGTCTCGACTAACCTCGAGTATGGTAGCTGAACAGCAACTCCCTCAAGCTTCGAAGAATCCTGAAAAGCCTCGTAGAACCCAGAAACGCTGCAAGTTGAGCTAAACACTTCCTTCACTTGTAAACGTTAACTAGGCCCCCTGTAACCAAGCCCAGCAAAGCTTACAAAACAAGGAGACGAAGAGATCCGGAGGGTGATCCAGATCCTAGCGCGCCGGTCGAAGAACAACCCAGCGATTCGGCAGAGACTTTCTGGTTGCGCGCTTCGCTTTGGGCTCCGGGGTTCCAGGTTGAGGCTTCAGGATTTGGTGGAGGCTCAGGGTTTAGGGTTTATAGTAGAAGCCGAAACTGTGGAAACCCAATAGCTTCAATCCTTAAGTTAAGAGTAATGTATCAGGAATCCCAGCACTATTTGTCCCTAAACCGGTTTCCAACTTTTTGGGGATTACGATTACTATAGACTAGTTGGAACAGCATGGCAGCAGCCCGCAAGTGTGATGTTGCTTTGGGCTTTGAGACGGCCTCGCAGCGCGCACAGCGTCTGCAGAGGTGATCATTGGCGAACCTGGTGTTGGCAAAACGGCCATCGTGGAAGGCCTGGCACGACGAATCGTGGACGGCGACGTTCCGCAGACGCTCCAGGACAAGCAGGCGTCAGGGTTCAGGTTCAAGCGACCTGCAGGGTGATCCTCTTTTTTTTGGCACCAGCCGGCAGAACCAGGGGCAGAAACCATAACCATGCATGCAGCGTTGTTCAATGACATTCCAAGAGTCCCGGCAGGTGATCTCGCTGGACATTGGCGGCATGGTGGCCGGTGCCAAATATCGAGGTGCAAAGTTTGTTTATCCATGCCATGTGAGAGCTTCCAGTTGCCAAGGGCAGGAAGTGACAGCGCAGTAGTTAGCATAGGCGCCTATAAACCAAGACCCTATTCTAAGTTTTTAAGGTCACTATAGTAGCCCTTCCTGAGGTGAGTTTGAGGAGCGCCTGAAAGCAGTGCTGAAGGAAATCAAGGATGCAGATGGAAAGGTCATCTCCTTCATCGATGCGGCAAGACTGAAATTAGTTGGCATATGGTGTATTCGTACGTAGTGAATTAAATGCTATCGCATGTTACAGTATGACAGTCTGAGCCGTTCCCAAAATCTCCTTTGGCATGACACCGACTACAGTGACTACCGTGACTAGGCTAAAATAGGCTTGTTCGACGTACACCCCAGGAAATTCACACTATCGTCGGCGCGGGAGCATCAGGTGGCGTACCTGGGGCTGCAAGCAACTTCTGGCAGGGCATGGCATGGACCCAATACATGCATCGAATACGACACGTTCAACTTATCAAGGTTCAATACATCCCTTTTTGTGATTATCAGCGTTCTGCGCGAGTGGCTCCAGATTGCGAAGCCAGGCGATGGATGCAAGCAATCTCTTGAAGCCCTTGCTCGCCCGCGGGGAACTGCGCTGCGTGGGTGCGACGACCCTGGACGAGTACCGCCAGTATATCGAGAAGGATGCACCCCACATCTGCGAAACCTAGAGCCCTGCATTTGCCGTCGTTACTTGAAAGCTCACTTGACAGCGTGACTCGCTAGGCCCGCTAGCTGACTCCGTTAACGAAGGACCAGTGTTGAATGTCTACCTTGCCTGGCACAGTCCGAGAGTGAGCTTCAAAAATTCCTCGAACTGTGGTGAGAGGCTGTCTTCGGGCCAGAGACCTCCCCTTCCGACCGAACCAACCTCGCCGGCGCAGTCCGAGTTTCGAGAGTCCAAAATCCGCAAAGATCTGAAAGCTGCCTCACTCGAACCTTCTAAGAGCACCGCAGACCCCAGCCCCTGAAGTATGAGGGTCGAAGCTTCAAACTTCCCAATCCCCCCAAACCCTGGCACGTCCTAACAATCTATGATTCCGGAAACCATGTAGCGCTTGCAAAGAAGTGCAAAACCCCAAGCTGCCCAAGCTCCTGGCGCACGAAAACCCTTTTCTTTAAACTGCCCCTTAACGGCCTTGTTTCTCGAAGCGACCAGGATGCAGCTCTGGAGCGTCGTTTCCAGCAGGTAATGGTGCAGGAGTGACTCAGCTGAGGGCACCAACCTCTATCTTTGGGCTCAGCGTTTGATGGGTGGCTTCGACTGAGGTTCAGGGCGTGGGGTTGAGGGTTTGGGGCTTCGTTCAGGATTCAAGGGTTTAGGCTGATGGTTTGAGGGTGTCCGGGGGATTCTCTACGGGTTGATGGGTGTAGGTTTCGGGAATTTCCAATCGGTGCATGATTCACTGATTCGCTGGTTCAGGATGACCAAGTCATACTATTCTTGCGTCTTCTTTCGGATCGTACTGATGCCAACGAAGCCAAGGAGAGTTTGTATGGATGCAAATGGGGTTCGCGAAGTCGGATTCAATTCGGTAATGCGGTGCTTTCCCCAGCACGACTCTCCGAATTCCATGTACAAGCAGACCAAGTTTTCGGCTCGAGAAGCTTGTCGCCACTGGACACAGGTTGACCATGCGTGCGTCGTGGCCTGCACATGGTTCATGCCGGACTGGACGAAGCACCTCAAGTCAAGCTCTTTTCCCAAGTACTTCGAGGTTATGATGGGCCCGGCGTGCCAGATCGCACGCCAACTCTGGCAAAGCCTCGAAGTACTTTGGAGAAAGAGCTGGAAAAAGCTGTCGCGCAGTTGTGTTGTGGCATACAATTGGCAATTCCCTCTGGTCTGTGAGAGTATCGCGCTGCTGTCCCAGCCTGTCGCTTGTGTCCTTCAGCATCCCGGGATTGCTGCAGTTTCCAAGAGTAAGTAAGACGTTACCATGGAAACAGCCAGGAGAATCGACGTTATTGTTGTCCCCGGTCACGAGTGAGGCGGAGGTTTGCACAAACACCCACAATGCAGCTATGAAGGCAAACGAAGCCATCCACAGACTCCGAGAATTGCGCTGCTGGCAGTAGCAGCAGCGGTCTGATATGCCTGTTGCCTGGGCAGCTGAACGTGCGTCCAAGTCAGAAATCTTCAGTCAACCCGCGCGCACAATCTGAGGTTGCGGCCTTGCTGCCTACGCTGCCTTGCCAGAAAATGCAGACTAGGCTACGCTTCACCGACACTGATTTCACACGGACATCATCCGGATCTGGCACCGCATAGCATCGCCCACTGTCCTGCTGCAGAGTATTGGCCAGTTCCTGGGAGCGCCTGCAGGCGTACGCAGGAACCGGCCAATATCGTTGCATGCTGGGAGAGGTACGGCTGCTGGCTGCCAGCATAGGGTTGGCCTCACAAACAGGCAAGCGGCATGCACGCAGAAACAGATGCTGGCAGTGTCTAGAAAATCAATTAACGCAGCAGTTCTCATCAAGGGGATGTTGGGCACCAGACCCACATATTCCGAGCTTTAGATAGCCAGGCATCCACGGATACTGTAGGATACGTGCCGGCTCAATCTTGAGAGGTCAGGTATCCTGGAATATCAGCAGATGCCTGGCTATCTAAAGCGCGGAGTCGGCCGACGGTGCACAATGACAATTGGTGGACTTCAGATCGAGCAAGCAAAGACTGACCGATGAGCGGTTTAGGGTTTGTCTGGGCTATATACGTCTGCAGCTTGCGATGCCAAGTGAGACTTGGCAAAAGAGCAGGCAGGCGCCGTCACAATCGCGTCGTCCTCGTAATGCAGCTTCTGCCGGCATGGGCATGCCGAGATCAGCACAAACGACCGACAAAGGCTCGCCTGGGCAGACGAAAGGCGCTGCTCGCTTCATGGGGTTCTTGGAAAAGCCATCCCATTCCCGGATCCGGGTTTTGAGATCTGGAGCCCGGAACCGCCTCCAGGAGGTCGAGACCCTAGGATGCTGCTTTCTGCCGGCATGAAAGAGCCCCCGAGGATGGAACAATTTCGGCAGTTTGACCTCACCGGATAATTTTTCTCTACATGTAAAAAGAGGATGCTGTGGAGCATTTAGAAACAGCTCTGGCCGTGTGCTACAAGCGCGGATGGTTTCAGCGGAGCAGAAACCATTCAGTAGTCGATTCGAGCACAGGCCACGGACCCGCTCCAGGCCGGTTGGGTTGATGTTTTCCCGGATTGCCCAGTTGAAATTTCACACCAGCCCAAAATGCAGTGTCCAAGGCGCATAGAGGCGAGGAGTTGAAGCTCTGTTGCCTTGAGTCTGTTGGTAGAAGCTGGGCCGAAGTGCTAAAATTGAAAAAAGCGGGCATAACTAGACACTGCTGCAGCTTCTCGAGTTCTCAGACCAGTCATCGCGAGGCGTTGCCCGAGGGCTGCAAGTGTGGGAGTAAAGACAATTAATGCCTATCAATAATGCCCAGCAAGCGCCAAGGCCGAAGGTTCCGGATTGCGTCAGCATCCTCCGAGGCTCCAAGCATTTTTTTGGCGGTTCCGGGGGGTTATACAGTGCGGTTTTGTTCCGGCTGGTCTACGGTTTACAGGGCTGAGGGAGAGGGTTTTCGAACGGCTTGCATCGAGTTATGAAAAAGAGCGGTGTTTCATGAGTGGGGTTCTGCGGAGTCCGCGGGCGTGTTTTTTCAGAAGCACTTTCGGATGCTGCGGGAATCTTGTACATTGTAGAGTTTATAGGGCTTGAAGTCTTTGAGTCTAGTATGGGGCTCATACCAGAATTTGGGTTTAAAGCTTAAAGTTTTTAAAGCCTGTCGACTAGCTCCTCATGCCCGGCAGACAGAGAGGGAGAGCGAGAGATGGGCTGCTCTTCAGATGAGCACGCATGGAGGGTTAGGTCGTGTAGGTTTTGATAAAAGCTTTATTGATGGTTCAGGATGAAAGCTAAGATTTTCAGAGTCCCATTCAAGAGACCCAAGGCTGGAATGCACCCTTGACTGGAACTTGGTGAATCCTTCAGAAAAGAGATTCCAACAGCCTTGTTCGACTCCAGTGGGCTGCAGTCCGAGGCTTCAGGGCTCAGGTGTGAAGTAGGGTCAAAGAAGTCCGAAGGCGTCATGGTTTTCCTGGGTCGAGCACCCTGTCCTCCAGCTTCGCATGGGGAGGCTTGAAGCCCCGCTATGAGCTGCACCACGGTGTTCGGATTTCCGATCGAGCTGTCGTGCCCCGGTGGCCAAGAGAGGCGTAGTTTCCTCGATTTTTCTTGCAAGATCTGTCGGCGTGCTTTGGCTGCGGGCCTCGCCACTCAACGATGTTCCTTGCCTCGCCCTGCGTCCGAGTCCATGTCCGAGGTCGCGGCCGCTGTCCTAAGCGACCGGTACGTCACAGATTCTGGGCTTTTGTTGAGGAGTTTACATTGAGTTACTATAACAAGGAAGCCCTATTACTAGTAATGCTTTATGTCCATATATCCCCATTATGGCATTTATGGTAGAAACCCTATTAAAGCCCTACTACTAGATATCCATATATCCCCACTATGGTAACTGAAATGAAGCTTCTTAGCAGCAGCCCAGGATCGATTCCTGCCCGACAAGGCCATTGACCTGATGGACGAGGCATCGGCCAAGGCCAGGCTTATGATCCCACCCAGGTGGCATGAGGTCCTACTGTCATAGGGGCTCTTAGGACGGGGAGTTTCGAGGGCAGTAGGGGGCTCTACTTCCTTAAGATCGGCTTTACTGGGTCCTTACTGCTGGTATTAAGGCCCCCTACCCCTCCCCCCTACCCCGCCCTAAGGGTCCCTAAGATACGGATGTTACTCTTTGGCATCGTCTTCGGCACTTATTGTGCGGCTATTAAATGGGATAGTGCATGTACCCTTATGGTGATATGCAATCGCATTTCGAGTCTATATTCACATAAATGTACGTGTGCCTGTTACTTGTACAGGCTATGATGGCTCCTGACGGGTTGAACGCCTGCTTTAAAACCAGTCCCGCTCTTCCTTGCAGCTAGTATGGATGGCGCCGTCTGTGCTCGAATCGCTAATCTTGTGTGTCGCCCAGCAGTAAAGCAGCAGCAGCAATAGGAAGAGGAGGAGGGAGAGTAGAAATAGTAGATGCAGCAGCAGCCGCGAGTATCAATAAACTATATGAGGACGGTTACGAGTAGGAAAGGTCAGTGCAGTCGATATCATCTAACCAGGTTTTCTTCGCATCATTCGAGAACGGGTCCACTCCACACGACATGATGATAGCATATCTCGTTCGCAGGACTCTAACCCTTCAAAAGCCCCCAAGCAACCCTAGGCATCCTGAAGAGCACGCCCAACAAAATCCTGAAAAAAACGCTACACAAACCTCAACAACACTAAAAAAGCAAAAAGCAAAAACAAACGCCACGCAAACCTCGAAAAAAGAAAAAAGCCTTAAGGCAACCCTAAACTCAGCATCCCGGAGGTGAAGATGGAGGTCACCTCGAAGCCCGCGGAGCTGGAGAGGTTAGATCGCAAGATACTTCAGCTCCCCGGCTGCCTTCCTACGACGCCTTTTCTGGATGATTCTTTTGAAGGGATGTCCTAGGATTTTTTCACGGATTTCTGGATGTGTAGGGATTTGGGAAAGTAGGGTTTTTTGGGGTTTTGGGCCTGCGGGACTGAGGGTTGTGGGGATGTTCTGGGTCCAGGGAGATTCGGGGATTTTTTGGGGGGTTTTGTTGTTCTGGGCTCTTTGGGTCGTGCATTCAAGCTTGCACTCTCTCGCGGTATCTGGGAATAATGATTATGCTGCGTGGCTCCTGTTATTGGCAAATTGGGTTTTCTGTCAGTTAGTTGTCAGCCAAACGATGCCAAAGGGTTCTTTCCATGCCCTGAGCCTAAACCGTTTGAGCGGGACCCTACAAGGCTTACCCCTAAGCTCCACAGCCTAAAGCTGCAAGCCTACACCCTGAATCCAAAGGTACTAAACCTTGAACCCGGGCCCAAACCTCGACACTCCTCAAGCCTTAGTAAGCCCTAAAACTAGTTGTGCCGGGACGTGACTGGTTGGCGGTGTCCGGGCAGACCTTGCCAAGGTTGGAGATGGAGCGCCTCAGCGTCGGCGATGACAAGGACGTTTCGGGAGATGGTAACATAATCGAACAGGACTGCGACTAGTAATATAAACGTTTTAGGTGCAAGCATGCATGTATGTATGCACATCAGTACATAAGTTTGTGTGTATGTATTTATGTATGTCTCTGTATGTATGCAAGCATGTATGTATGTACTTATGTATGTATGCATGTCTCTGCGTGTCTGTATGACGTTGCTTGTTACTATGTCAACAACGAAGCTCTTGCGTGCTACAACCAGTGTTTTCTACACACCACCGCCTCCTTCGACGCCAAGCCTGCGAAAATTCAAGCCCCAAACCCCAAGTTAAGTCAGTGATACTGTCCAAGGCCCGAAATCCTGGACCTGGACCTCAAACCCTAAAGAAAGTGAGGACAGTCAGTCGGTGGCTCGCGCGAATGAGATCGAAGAAGAGCTGCAAAGGTCCAACGCGGGCTAGTTTTGGTTTTCCTCAGTTCTATTGTTGGCGGAAACGTGCTGGAAGCATGACTGTCCCCAGGCTGAGATCAGAGCAGAGCGAGCGGGAGGATAAGTGGCAGCAAGAACGCCGCTGGCCTCAACCTCACCCAACCTTTCATGTATTGTAGCTGTCCGTAGCCCATACTGGCAAGCCTGTGTAGCAATGGCAGAGTTAGACGCACACACACGTGGGTTCATTATTTATGCGCGTTGTTTGCGGAAAGTACTGTACCGGATCAAGCTTGCATGTTTAACAAGCTTTCAACAGATACTTGATGGGTATGGCGGCATGAGCATGCTGTCACTGCTGTTGCAGTTGTTGTTGCTACTGGTGCTGTGGCCGTAGTGCCGGTAGTTGCACTTAGACTTACTTGGTGCTGGGTTAAAGATGTTGCCAATGCTTATTCCAATGACCCTCTTGGACCTGCTCACCTTGCTTACGATCTTCAGTCGTGCTTCATGTAACAGCAGCATGGGTTTACACGGGTACTTGTGCATTACTGTGCTACATACGTACGCCTGTAGGTGTGCGAGCCAGGTCGTGAATCTTTGTAGTTTGTTCCAGGGTTCTAGGAATCTGGCAGCGAGTCAGCCTTCATGTTTCACTCGTGAAGCACCGTCACCTGCTCGATCTTATGCAAGCCGACGCCACAAGTGGCACCAGACGGGCGTGTGACCGCTTGCGGAGTCGTGAAGATGGAGATCTAGAGTAATGCTGATTGTGCTGAGCACAAAGACCATAGCAACAAGCCCAGTCTTGCTTTTTCTGCCGGTATCGTCAGCGTTGTTGATAACCTCTGGCATGTGTTAAGTCCACCACGGTCAGGCGAATCTATCAACTCACTCCAAGATTTACGTCAGAAGATCGAGGATCTCCTGTGCAGAAGTGGGATCGGTCCGGCACTTTGCAGTCACATGTCATTCCTAGTCTTGAGCAAGCATTTGAAGGCTTCAGCCCGCAGGACATAAGTTAAACCCGAGCCCGCCTGTCTTGACCCAGACATCCAGGTCCTAGGTGGGCTGCTTTCTTGAAATCGGCGCTTTGGCTCGAGGTGTTTGAAGACATCTTCTGAAAGGGAGTACACCTAGAGTGTGTTCTCACAGACCGACGACTAGTTGCGAAAGCCCTGAACCTAGAGCCCTAGACCATCTGACGGATCCATTCTCTGCGGGTAATTTTGCGAGGCTTGGAGTCGTACAGCTGCGGAAGCTGTTAACAACAACCAAAACCAGATTCGGGCTTTGGGCTTGAGCATGGTAGAAGCGGGTGTGGCTGTCAATGTGATCCTTCTTTTTAGTATTCTTGACAGCACCACTTTCGGTGCTAGACCGCCTTACAATACTAGACGATACTCTGCTATGCCATGCTGTGCTGTGCTACGCCCTGCTACGGTGATACTATGCTGTGCTATGCAATACAATGCAATACAACACCATGCAATACAATACCACACGATACAACACCATACCACGGTATGTTTCATTACGATATTACCCTACGCCTTATAAGCCCTAAACCCTGCTGGTCTCCGGTCGGGTGTTTTCCGGAAGGACCTGGAGCGAGCGCTGGCGGAGGCTGAGCGCGAGATGAACTTGCAACGCGCGGGGGAGATCAAGCTTTCCGGCCCAATAGGGTTTAGTGTTAGAAGAAGGACTTTCGTAGGGTTCTATACTGTTCTATCGTTGGGCTTGAGACCGTGGTGGACAGGTCTTCAAAGGCTTATCTTGTATTTCGAATTCGAGTGTTTAAACGCTCTCATCATGGTTTGAAGGCTTGCAGACGTTTCGATGGTCGACTAGCATCCTGTGGCTGGCGGTTCGCACAGCAGTGCCATGGTGTTTCACTGTCCTGGGGCTATGCCCAGGGATTCGTCCAATGTGCTTAGTGATTTTACTCTGCAGGCCTGCAGGCTTTACGACATTGGGCTAACCTGCAGAGATTCGAGTGAAAGACTTTTGAGGATGGGAAATGCTTCTTTATGGTACGCTGTCCTATCTCAAGGTATGGTGAGCTGGCAACGGCCAAAAAGGAGCTTGAGGACGGAAGGGGCTAGTCCGCGGCTGTGGCCTCCCTTGCCCTCCGCAGTTTCTTACGGATATGGGCCTTCTCATGCACCTGCTTTCCTGAAGATCCAGGGTTCTCCAAGAGCTTTCCGGAACTTCCAGGGTTCTCCAAGAGCACCTACGTTCCTGTGGTGCTGTGCAGGAGAGAGAAGCCGAGGCAGCTGACAAGGAAGAGGATTGGCCACGGCTACTATTTACCACGGCGATGTAGACTGCGGCTTCTACTGTAAAAGAAGCAGTGGCAACTAGCGAAGATTAGTGGATTGGGAATATCTCTTAGAAGGTCATACGACTGCACGATCAGTGCATCGACAGAATCAGTGTGATGAGCAGTTGTTGTCGGATAGGAGCAGGGACAGTAGCAGACGAAATGGCAGCAGTCATGGTCAGAAGAGCCACCCTGCCTTTGTCAAGCAATCAGTTGTTTCCGCTCATGTCTCGACATGCTGAGCTGCTAAGCGGTTTTCGGATGCTGGGTAGATGGTCTAAGATGGTCTAAGATGGTCTAAGATGGTCATAGAGAGTCTACAGGCCAGCATGGTTTGAGGTCTTTGTGCTCCGGATTTTCCTGGGCCCCGCGTAGCAAGGACTCCGCCGAGCTCGTCAATGAACGCGTGCCTGCAGCTGCAACTTCCAGAATGGGGGAGTTACTTGTTTTTTGGGGGGTGTCCAGGAGTCTAGAGAGACCGATCCATGGAGACTATTGACTAGGGGTGTGACCGAGTGTGCTTCAGAAGACTTTAGCGATCCAAATCGAAGACCTAAAACGAGACGAGCTCCGATTCCGGCGATGCCCAGGCCTCCCCGGGGCGAAATAGGACAGCTAGGCTCAGGGTTCAGGGTTGAGGGTTTGTAGGGCTGAGGGTTTAGGGTTGAGGGTTTATAGGGCTTAGGGTTTAGGGTTGAGGGTTTATAGGGTTAGGGCCCAGGCGTTTTTGCTGGGACGTGGGGTTTGAGACAAGGAGGCTAGAACGTTGGACTTTTGGAC
The DNA here is from genome assembly GCA_905231915.1 of Symbiodinium necroappetens. Lineage (NCBI taxonomy): Eukaryota > Dinophyceae > Suessiales > Symbiodiniaceae > Symbiodinium > Symbiodinium necroappetens. The sequence goes on along the minus strand of CAJNJA010018697.1, from coordinate 49,099 downwards.
TCAGGGCTTACTCGGTCTGTTTCCATGCCAATCCCGGACACGGACAGAAGGCGTCGCGCATTGCGCAGGGGGGATGGAGTTCCAAGCCCCGGACCCCAAATGCCAGGAAGGAAGGTAGCAAGCAAGCGAGAGAGCGAGTTCAGAGCCCCTGCGGGGGAGGGCGTGGAGGACAGCCCGACCTTAAGCCTAAAGTAAGAAAGAGTGCATAGAGAGACTCACGGATTCTTGCAGTTTGAGCTTTCGATTGGCGTTACCACTGTATGTATGCTAGTTTTCGGAACTGAGGACATCCAGGAGATCGTCTCCATGCAAACAGGCCGACCTGCATTCCTTCTTTGTGAGGCTGTGAGGTATACGCTTGCCGTTTCGGGTTAAGGGTTCGGCAAGCCAGCACAGTGCAGGCATCCCTGTGGAGAAGATGTCCATGGGCGACCGCCAGCGTCTCTTGAATCTGGAGGACCCCTGGGAAACTGTAACTCTTCGACAAGGCATTTCGAGCTACAAACAAAAGTTGACCTGAGGACCAGCTTCACAAGCGCCTCATTGGTCAGGATGATGCAGTCAAGGCCCTGGCCGAAGCGCAGCTTGAGTGCAAATGGTACATTGAGGGATCTCCGTGTAGACCGTCCCCTGCCTGAAGGCGCATCACTTGCGAGGACTTCTATCATAGTATGCTGGGGTCTTGTTAAGGGATTTAATTTACATTACCATAATAAGGAAACCATATTATTTACTATAGATCCCTGATACGGCAACTTAAATTACATAAATCCCTCAACCAGAACCCAGTATGATTCTCAACCCGGCCCTGCACTCCAGTCTGCAAGACTCGGGCGCCCCGTTTCATCCCTTGGCCTCCCGAGGATCCAGCGCTCTCGCTACGGCCTCGCGGATCCGAGCCTCAGCTTGCAGGGGCTCACAAAAAGGGGGTGTGAAAGGGAGTCGGAAGGATTAAGTGATTAGTGGCAGCCAGTTTTTTGTGTGTTAAGATTTTACGTTTAAGGGTAAATATACCATCATAGACACCTCGAGCCCTGTTCTACTTATTGAGGCCACCGTATCATGCTCATTTCAGAGTAGCCCCTGCAGGTGACCAGGACAGCGCACCAGGCAGCTCTATCTCTGAACATAAAGAGATGCGCAAGCCGTCATGCAGATTTAAGGTTAGGCGGTATGGTGTCACGGGACTATGCATGGAGCGAAAGTCGAGTGACGGTAGGGCGAGGCAAGCGAAGCCCGAACAGCAGGAGCAGCCTCAAAAATATACGTATAGAAGCACATGTAGAGATGGTAAGCAAAGCATGATAAAATGCAACACAACCCCAGAGTTGGTTCATTATGTTCAGTAATCATGATGTGTCAACCATCCTGATTACGTGACTGTGTACGCCAAAGCCTTGCTACTATTATCTGAGCTTGAATGATTACCCATATTTGTCTTTAGGGTTCCTTCTAACCCGTCTCATGATTCTAACAGTCTAATATACCCCGAAGCCCTCTCCTAACTGTTAAGGCCTCTAGACTATGAACTACTCTGTCTGACACCAGGAACCGGCCTATAGCCTCCTGCCTTTTTCTTGGCCCCACCGGTGTGGGTCGCGCGGCAACAAACAGAAATGTTCCGCTTGGGCTCTCGGCTTGCAGACGGTAAATAGAACCTCTTGTGGTTTGCTTCAAGGTTTTGCGTCCAGGATTCTTACTTCAGCATCAGGGCCTTAAAGGCATGTCAAGAGGCAAATAAACGGCGAAAGCGACTGCCCATGAGGCAAGACGGAACTCGCCAAGGCGCTGGCTGAGTGGCTGCTTCTTGGAAGCATTTGAACCAAGTCCCTAAAGTTGGCTATCACGTCCCTCGCCATTCGTGTCGTTTCTGTTCCTGTTCATGCTTTCCTGGCGCCCAGGTTTGATTCAGAGGAATCCATGATCCGGGTGGTGCCCGGCTGAGGAACACAGGGTGACGTCTGCGAAGGTCGAATTAGCCCCGCCGCTTCTCTCAGGACATGTCGGAATACATGGAGAAGTTTGCTGTGTCGCGCTTGACCGGTGCCCCGCCAGGGTACGTCGGCTATGAGGAGCACAGTGACTATTGTGCGTACAGTTCTCTCGTTTGGCTGTCGAAGGCTGTTGCTTGTACAGTGGGAGGTGCAGGCTGGCCTGTGGGCAGCTGTTATCAGGTCACTCGTCTTGCTGGTGTGCCGGCCGAGACACAAGTCTCTTCAACCGAATGAACCTCATCCTGTTTTCCGATGGAAGCCATATCTCCCTGCTAGGAGGGTGGCCAGCTGACGGAGCCTGTGCGGCGCAGGCCGTACTGCGTACTCCTCTTCGACGAAATGGAGATGCTCGGATGAGAGAATCCATGAAGCTAGGTCATCTAGGTGTCAAGAGAGTTCTTGCGAGGTCCGAAGTGCAGAGCAGAAGAGAAACTCCAACTTGAGACCCACGCCGCAAAGGCCCTGCAAAAATTAGTCTACAAACTTGGAGTCGAGAGACTAAGGGTGTTGAGAGAGCCACGCCTTTTGCTTTGCATTCGATGCAGCCGAGGAAAGCTCACCCGGATGCTACTCGCAGCAGACATGAACAGGGGCTATCTACTGATAGAGCATGATAGACTGCTCGCAGAATGCAGGCCGAGTCATGCAGTCTGTTCACTGACGTGCAGGTTTTCAATCTCCTGCTCCAGATCCTGGATGATGGGCGCTGTACCGATTCCCAAGGACGTACAGTGGACTTCAAGAATACAGCCCCAAGTCTGCAGCAAACGAAGAAAGGATACACCGGCACTCATGGAACACTTAGAGTTTTGTTTGTTTGCATGTGCTCGGAGAGCGGTATGAAGGGCAGCACAACACGGCCTCCTTCTCATCGTGGCCATCGGGACGTGCAACATACTGGAAGCCGATTTCTGGCGTGCAAAAGCTTTGCAAACGCTGCGTTCTCATTGGACGCGCAGAGACGCAAATGCCTCAGAAGCCCGAGTGGTAGACCTTCACCATGCAGGGGTATGACGTGCAGACGGCACATGTCACTGACACCCTGCCAAAATGGCATGCGTATGCATGCATTGCAGCCAGACAGAGACCGACAGACAGACACAGAGACGGGCAGACAGACAGAGCCACATGAGCGCACGGAGAGAATGAGAGAGAGAGAGAGAGAGAAAACAAAAAACACAAGTGACTACGGTGAAGATGCAGTGGTAGACGAGCTTGCTCGACTATGCAGTCGAACCTGGCACTGGCAGACATCATCCGTTGTCACACTACTATGCACGTGTTTCATGGGCCCGGAAGTCAGGGCTTGTGAGGTTCAAGGTCCGGGCTTAACGATCATTACATTCCGGTTGTTTCCAGCGGCCATCAGGGAGTAGCTTTGCGAGGTCATCATCATGACATCTAACGTCGGCAGCGATGCGATTGCCGAGTTGGGTGTAGGGCGCCCAGCTCAATTTGCACATCTCGCAGCACGCAGTATGCACCACAAAGCTGACACAGAGGGGGAGCTGGATGCAAGCGATGCTGACACGAAGTTCCAAGAGGCCCTAGCACGTGCAGTTTGCGTGTCGTTCGGGCACAAGATTGCACCAGAACTTGTTGCATCTTGGGCTTTGGATGCAGGTGACCGAGGCCGTGCGAGCGGCGATGGCCGACGTCTTTCGTCCAGAGTTCCTCAACCGGATGCTCGACAAACCTTTGATGGTGAGATGCAACTTGTGATGTTTGGTATCGCTCCGGAATTTTTCCATCTTTGCGGCATCTCGCAGCTTGCACCTGTGCTAGTGGCGCTGTACTTGAGGAATGTCTAGACATGATTTATTGTCGGCTTGAGCAACCCCTGAGGATTGATGAAACCATCATTTTCCGGCCACTGAACCGAGCAGACTTGCGGGAAATCGCGAAACTGCAGTTGGACAGGGTGCAGTCGAGAATGGAAGACAGGAGCGGGGCAAGGGCCATAGCTGCATTGACTACTTGCAGATCTCGCAGACTGCTGCTCAATTTGGCAGCGTGCCTGTGAGGAGTATCACGATCGACGTGTCCGATGGTGCCTCTTGTCTCATGGGTTCGAGGCATCCCGTCAACAGGTTTCACCGAAAGACGCGTAAGGTGCGCTGTGCCACGCTAATCTAGTTGACCACAGGTGCTGTGCATTGACATCATGATCATGTCACTTGCGCTTCTGATGTTAAGATGACTTGCTACTCATAGTATCTGTTAGCAGCTGCGGCAGAAGATCTGGCCCTCTGCGTCGCAGCCTGCATGTGTTGTTGTGCATACACCAACAGATGAATAGACCTGCTTGTCATCGAAGTTCGTTTTAAAAGCTGGCTGCTACCAAGGCCTTAGATGTCATTGCACAGCGTGGCTACGACCCCACTTTCGGTGCCAGGCCGGCTCGTACGTTTGAGGTGCTATACTATGCAAAATCAGGGCCTCGGCGTCATCGCCAATAGCATCCCCGGAGACGTTCCATATACAAGGATCGTGTAGTTTACTCCAATGCCTTATTCTAAGTGTTCAGGGCCCCTATACTACTCCCCATCCTGGATTGGGTTCAAGGCCTTGATAGATCGAACACAGTATGATTATGGAGGGACTACAAAAAGCGAAAACTAGCATCAGTGCGACTATCTACCTTTCCCGGCCCTCCTTTGCATAACGCATTGGTGTTTTATACAGTTTTCAGATTTCACTTCCGCAGCAGTTGGGGCGCTTCGACAGCCTCGGAGTGATTTGATTAGTCGTCTACTGGCTATGCTTTTTCCCGCATGACCACTTTACTTTTGAGATTATATAGTAGCAAGAACTGGGTATTGTCATGATTCCTCTTCTGCTCTCTAGGATCCCAGTTTATACCTTATGTCATAGGAGCAGTGAGGAATGATATAGTATAGTATATAACCTATAGCAATTTCATGCCCTAAACTTTAAACCCTAAACCCTCTCGCTTGTGGGCATTGATCCCTAGCCATGCGAGAGGGAAACAAAAACCTATAAATCCCCCTAAAACGAGTGCATGAGGCCGATCAAGCGCTCCATCGTCGCTAACGTGGAGACGCCACTCGCACAGCGAGGCCTTCGAGGCGAATTTGAGGACGGAGACACGGCCGCTGGGAGGCATAGGAAGCATAATTAGGGTTTAGGGTTTGAGGGTTTTAGGGTTTAGGGTATTGGAGCTGTACGGCGAGTACCAAA
>CAJNJA010018697.1:0-43892 GCA_905231915.1 Symbiodinium necroappetens | reverse complement strand
CCCCCCCCCGGTACCTACTATATAGGGTACTAAAGACCGCAAGGGCCTAGGTAGTAGGTACCTGGGGGGTGGGGGTAGTTGTGTAGGAGGCATTTGGGGCTTTCAGCGAGCGTCCAGGCCACAAGATACCTTAATTTTCGGCAGCGTCCACAGAACTCCATCAAACCACACAGAAGCCCGGAAAAACCTTCCACGCTATAGCTCAGTAGCTCGAGAATACTCAGCAGAAACATCTTTGTCAACGCTGGTAAGTTTTATCACAGAGCGCGGAAGCACAAGTTCTCTCGGAATATACTTTGCATTGGAAATAGAGGGTTCTTGCCATATGAGATGCTTCAGAATTCAGTACTTAAGAAATCCTGGGCCAAGGTGAAGATCGACGTCGATCGGGTGCCACAACTGCACACACTTTTGAAGTTTCTCGTGCTCGGGGCGGAGCATTGCTGTCATCCAGCTCGGGGGAGGTCTTATCCACTCCATCTTGGTCATTCCTCCGGAGGTAAGCGGCTTTCGGGCAGATCCCTTCCCCCCCAATGTCGATCAGGTTCATGGGATCCACAGCCCGGTTTTGACACGTGCTCCCGCCCTTTCGGACTACAGAAGCCGGATGGGAAGTTCCGAATGAGCATGAGACCATCATGGGCATTTTTCGATTGCTTCCAGCAGCAGGAGTGTCAGTATAGTTGGCGTAGTTGTGCAATTGGTATCTTGTTGGTGCCCTTTGCTGCGCAGCTCCGAAGTGCAGCAGTGCAGAAAAGTCCTACAAGTCCTAGTTACGGCTCAAGTTTCAGGTTCAAGGGCAGAGATGCCAGACGTCAGAGACCTTATCAGCAAGATGGAGAAGCTGGTCAGAGGCTGCCAAGGTTCGGCAAGCTCAGCGGCAAGCTCCGATGAGGTCCGCGTGCTCCGGAAGGTGGTCTTAGTGCCCCCACAGTTCCGCAAGGTCTCCGACTTGGTCTGGCCCGAAGAATTTGCAGAAATCCAGCAGAGGCCACAGACCAAGTTGGAGCAGACAGACACCGTGGCGGCCTTTATCCCAAAGCTAGCCCTTCCAGCTGGGTGCCAGGAAGACTTGGGGCGTTTGCTTGTGGGCCTAGCGGCAGACCCCCGAAAACAGCATGACGTCCGCGACCTGAGGGTTGTTGGCCTGAAGGTGCCGGAGGCTGCGGCGAGATTGAAAATTCAGGACCATCCAGACTGTGGTGTCCTCCAGCTCGCTTTGGCCTTTAAGTTCGTGCAGGGCCGCGTGCAGGACATGGTGCTGGAGCCGTCGGCTTTGAATGAGGCCCTGCTCGGCATCCTTGCCTCTAATGGAGTGCTGCAGGAGGCCTGCCACATTCACTGGGAGAGGACGACGGTCCAAATCAGAGAGCCCGGCCGGCTTCGGGTCACCATCCGCACAGAAAGTGCAGAGAGTGCGGAGGCCCTGAAGCAAGCCCTGCAGACTTGCAAGCTTGAGAAGAAGCTGCAGGAGATGAAGATCGAAGAGTTTGTTCGGACGGCCTCTGCCACAACCTCCGTGCAGTTAGCCTATGAGTCTGGCAGGAATGATAGCCACCGTTCCGACGTAGCATACTTCCAGTTCTCGCTGGAGGAGATCAGATGCATCGGCGGTCGGATCCTAGACATCATCGACCCGAGCCGGGCCAGCATCGACCCCATGTTCTGCGACTGGGTTCTTGTTTGTTAAGGGATTTAATTTAAGTTACCATGATTAATAGGGATCTATAGTAAATAATTTATTATGGTAACTCAAATAAAATCCCCCAACAAGAGCCCAGGCGAAGAGACGCTTTTCCCATCAGAGAAGCCAGGCCAGGAGGCTGTACTGCCTGTAGCATGGCCCATTCCGAGTCGTATCGCACGGGGGCGCCATGTCAACTCGGCGCCCCCCTCTGCTGGTGCACCTCGCTGGATTCCTACTGCGCTAGAGCCAGCTACTTTTGATGGGCTTCGGCTTGCCAGCGAGGTGAGTGGGATCCCATGGACAGGGCCACGCACATTGACGAATCCATTGTACCAACGCCTGGGCGAGCTGTTGACGGCCATGCGGCCACTCTTTGCGCAGTTGGCTCCGGAAGATGGCACTTTTGGCCTGCACCAGCCACTGGATGCACGATCCAAGGTACTGATCAAGGCCCAGGTTTATGAGGTGGGCAGTGGCCAGGAGATTCTTGGCGAGTTGCACCGTGAAGGAATCTCCCGAGATCAGATTCAGATGGTTGGCCTTTACTACCCCCTCGTCGATGATGGGCTGGCAGGTGGCGACCTTGAGATCACCGCCGTGCTGACTGGTGGCTGCGGGTCACAGTACCCCAAGTCGAAGACCATAAATGTGCAAGCTGGCACGGCCATAGCCTTTGACAACGGCAAGGCATACCATCGCATGACTGCTCTTCGTACAGCCTGCACTTCCTCGAGTCCCAGGGGCCGGAGGCTTGTTGTCGCCTTCTTCGTGCTTTGCGACCTGGAACCTCCCGGGCTGCCCTGCACCGACCGCATTTGTGTCAACTATTCCGACAAGGCCCGAGTGATGGTTCGAAGGAACCTCGGTATGCTGCCCAAGCACATCCAGCTCAATATCGAGCAGTTTCTCACCGGCGGAATCTCCTACACGCAGCAGCGCTTTGAGTCCTCCCGTCAAGTGAGGGCTCGCGACGTATCCCAAGAAGGACTTACGTTCCGCACCATGGATTGAGCGGTGTGCACCTTAAGGACTAAATGACCCATGCATACAACTGCAAGCATATATATATATGTATATATGTGTGTATATATATATATACCCTAATCGAAATCATCAGTGTCAGCACACCCGGAGAGGTCCCCTTGCCATGGCGTTACAGGCCGAAGGCATGCACCCCCCCACTCAACCATGGCATTCCTGCTCTTGCGGCTCATCGACTGGGAAATTTCCGAAGCTTTCGCCAGTTTTGTGGGTCATAGCGAGGAGGGTTCAGGATTTTGGGTGCGCAGTTAAATCCTGAACCCTAAACCCTAGGCCTCTGTCAGTTGTCCTCAAGAGAAGCTTCTCTGTGGACGGAGCCGCCTGCCGCATGTACAGCTGGCAGCCTGCAGGACTCGGACGAAAGAGGGTGTTTTCGGTTTGTTTTTGGGCGCGCCAGGGTGGAGAAGGAGGATTTTGGGGTACTCGTTCCGGTTGGCTCTATAAAACTCTGCTGCGCTTGCTGGGCATTTCTGGAATCATGATTGATTGTTGACATGCTGCTTGTTGGGCTTCATGTGGCTGCCAGTAGCGGGCACCGAACTCTGTGTTCATCCCTGCATGCCAGACTGCATGTTGCATTTTGCGCTGAGTGACGCCCACTGAGCAAGAGGCGTCCTTTTTGCCTAGTATAATACCATAGAGATTGTTTCATGTCAATCTGTTGGTGCTTAACGCGTCCTTGAAGGTAATATGTTTCGCCTGTGCATATGTGCAAGAGATGTTCTGTGCCGAGGATGGGAACCTGGTCTATGACAAGGCATAAGACATGCTTTGCAGATTGCAGTGCGCACAAAGGCGGTGCAGTAGATTGCAGTGTGTCTGACAACCACCACACAGGACATGGGGCTGCTACAGTTCGTGTGAAGGTTTGGCCACAGTTGGCAGACCCACTGTGTGGAGCATTTCCACGAATGGCTGTGCCGATGCGACGGGCTTGAGGCAGCAGAACCAGCCTAAGCTGCAGTATTCCTGAAACTGTTAACTGGCTTCACAAACTTTGCGTGGTGTACGGGAGACCCATTTGATGGCCTCGACAACTTCCCGTCAATCGACAGGCATGTGCCTGATTTCTTTGCAACACACTGCTTGCGACAAGCTGGCAGTGATACAGTTAAAGTTAGCCTTACAGCCTCAGCTCGCGCGGAAGAATTTTCGCATCTATGCCTTCTGCGCGGATGCAGAAACTCAGCTTTGTCAGATCTGCCGGTCGGGGAGCAGAAAACAGCCCACCGTGCATCAATGTGCATCAGGACCTGGCAGAAGGCGGTTGTCTTTCTTCGGACCATTCATACAAGAGGCATGCAGCCCCAAGTTCCTGTTTTCAGAAGCTAGAAGCCATCGTGCGTTGAGGTGTCCTTGCCTCGCTGTGTGATGCTGGGAGCACGCAAACGCCTCGGCAGAGTGACAGTGCATTACGCCAGAAACTGCTCACGGGGTCGCTTCTCCATGCTTCCCCTCCTGATAAGCCCCGCAGGAAGTCTTCTTCCATAGAGTCCAAGCCCTTCAGGGAGCCCTTGATTGCAGCCTAAAACTTCTGTGACTCTTACGATATCCCTGCAGAGGCCCGATGCTTTCTCTTTCAATGCTCTCGTCAGCTCTCACGATCGGGCTGGCCTTTGGCGTGGTGTCGGGGAGCCTACGCAGACCCAGTAAGCCTCGGGGTGCTGAGGAGTGCCGGAGCCAGTGCGCCCCCCCCCTCCCCCCCACCCCCACAATTCTAGGGCTTCAGAGATTCTACTGGTATGATATTCTGCTCGGAATTCCTGTTTTGTTTTTGTGACATGAAGTTTGAATCTTACCAGTCTAAGCTAGACTATGTTTCATTTCCCAGTTCATGCCACGCCCAACTCATAGACCCCACGATACGCCTCATAGCAATTTGTTATTCTATGTCATGGCATTCAAAAGACTGGGTCGCGAACGCCTCTATAGGAAGCGTCATTTTCCCAGTCAGGTTGGGGATATGGATGAGGTTATGGGTTTAGGTAGTTGCTTTGGTTGTTGGGTCTGTATTGGATAAGGTTAAGGATATGGGAATTTGTCATGGTTTCGGGCCTGTATCGGATAAGGTTATTAAGGGTTTGGGTGGTTGTTTTGGTCTGGAAGTGTTGGTGTGAGGAGGGCTTGTTTTAGAATTGGTGTAGAAGTGCAGGGTGGGGGTCAGGGTGTGGGCGTAAGATGAACTGGGAAAGGAACCTTGCTTGCTGTTGGATCTCTTCGGCTGAAATCTCTTTGATCCCATAGGGCCCGCTCAAAGGGTCCTGATTCGCATCATGCCATGTCCAAGTGTGCTTGTCGAACTAAGAAGTGCGGACCACCAAAAGGCGACGAGCGAGCTGGAACAGAGACGCCCACCACTTCTTTCCCAGACCTGGCTTGACCCTGACCCTAAACCCTAAACTTCCTAAACCCTAAACAAAAACCCTGATCTTGAGGCTTTAAAGGTGCTCCGGGCCATGAGAGGACGCCTCTTGGAGGTGCTCGCCGAATGCTTTCAGGGCTGAGTGGCGAGTAGTGACTGAGTGTTTCGGTGGCTTCAGGAACTTCCCCTTACAGTGGCCTGGCAGAAAAGCTAAGGGCTGAAAGAGGCAACGCAAAATCAACAGCTGCAAGAACGACGGCTCAGGCTCGGAAAACGTGAAAGCCCTGGTTTCCACAAGGCCCCGGCAGGCCCAACACAGCACAGGATTCAGTGGCCCGGAGAGATCGTAGAACCCATGTCGAAGCTGCAAAGATCCATCGCAGAACTGAGTTAAAACCGTCTCGAACCCTCATAAAATCCATTACAGAAACAACGGGACAACCTGCAAACCCTGCAACCCGCAAGAAAGAAATCCGAAGTGAGGCGGAAACCATGGGCTTCAATGCAGCTCTGGGGGCAGGGCGGAGTTCTAAAGGCTCGGTGTGTTTTTTTTTAAGATGGTACGTTGGTAAGCCGGAGCTCAAGTTCCACGATCTTTACTAGGTTTCTCGTACAGCAGTTCCCTTTGACTTGCGTGCCAGAAACCAAGAGTGTCTGGTGGGCCAAGCCGGCAGCGGGTGGATGCTCAAGTGTAAAGGGTTTCGGTTTTGAAAATGCAGTAGAGCTCAGTTGGAGGAGACTCAAGTTGAAGGGTTGGGGTCTACTTAGCTTTGAATCGAGGCTACAGGCGAAGGGTTTCAGGATTTTGGGTTTGATTGAAGGTTTCGGGATGGCTAGTGTAAGGATTTGGGGTTTTGTCGGGATGAGCCGAAACTGACCACTCGAATTTAAACTAGGTGCTTTGCACCCCGATTTGGGTTTGCCAGTGTTAAAATGCGTATGGATTTTGTTCCAAGTAGTGTTGGTATGAGTATGAGAAGTAATATTAGCATCCGTATTAGCATTTTTGCTCAGTATTAGTACTTAGTCTTAATAATACTATTACATGATTCATGTAAGATTGCTTAGTATTAGTACTTAGTATTACGTAAGAGTTGGTAAGGGCCACTTCGCTTTGGACGGCTCTTGAGCTTGGCATCTGTGTTGGGCTTTGTGGTCGCGCCGTAAGCTCCGCCACCATGTAAGGTTCTGCTTTCCAGCATCTGGGCAATGATCAACACCATCATCATATCATATCATATGATATGATATCATATCATATCATCTCATATCATACCATATCATATCATATCATGTCATATCATACCATATCATACCATATCATCATAATCATCATCATCATCATCATCATCCGAACACTACAGGCAAGCACCGAGGGCCTTGAGAGCCGTGCTTGACTCGAGGTTGGGCCGCGACGCTACGCCTGCTCACAGAGCCTCCAGCTCGGTTCAACATGTCCCTGGCCCAAGCACCCCTGCTTTGAAGACTTGGCATTTTTGAGTCCTGGTAAGGAGCATATAGTATAGTCTAGTATAGTATAGTATAGTATAGTATGGTATAGTATAGTATAGTATAAGAAGCTATCTATAGGCATGGTTTGATACTCTGGCTTGGGCTGAAGGACCTACGCGCGCTCAGCAGCTGGATGCAACGAAACCTCCACAAGCCGGATCCCACTGAGGATGCGGCAGCTCCAGATCACCGTAGATGTGATCTCGCTAAGTAAGAGGCCTCAGCTGAGTGGTTAATTTATCACTTCTTTTGCATGTCCTGAACATTCAGCTACCTGCGGCTTCTGGAACTCAATTCTCAAGGCCCGCGAGAGCCCTTTGCACAACAGCACAGTTTAGACAAGCAAAAATCACCTGTTCCTGCAAGTTCTGAGATGCTTCTACAGACCCAAATCAGGATAAAGCAGACAGGCGGCATGGCGAGCCATGAACTTTCGACACCGACTCTGCGCATCGCTTTTCAGTTTCACCAATGACAGCCGGAAGCGGCGATGAGTGAGGACTCGTGCGGGGTGGTAGAGGGTAGGATGCCAGTGTTGAGGAGGAACCATGCAAGCCCTGCCATGTGATCTCTGACAGATAAATAACTGGAGTGTGCACTAGCTTGCAGCAGCTGTGAACGACGCTTTGCCTGTGTGTCTGGAAACACACACACGTCGGCAGAACCCTTCGTTCCAGTGTGGGCGCAACTGCTTAGCATAGTCAGTAATCAGGACAGTCAGCAAGATAGAATGCATGGGAATGGCCAAAGTCAGATGGTGTTGAGATCGCGCATAAAACCCCACTTGCAATCACGGCTGCAAGCCATGCAAAGTGGTTTGTCCATCGAGTCCGAGTGGACCACATGCCAGATACCATGCATCTTGCGCCACACTTGGCAGGTGACCTGCGCCGTCTGCCTGGAGGAAATCCTTCCCTCCGAGCGGCGCTCGCAAGCGGGTCCGGAAACCGGATGTGTCCATACTTTCCACTGGGAATGTATCCGGAAGCTCGGCTTGGATCTTACCCTAAACCCCCAGGTACCTACTACATAGGGCCCTGGGGGCTCTAGTGCCCTATACAGTAGGTACTGTACCGGGGGCTTAGGGTTAGTCATGGAATGGATAGTGCAAGGCGCCACAGCAGCGCACCTACCGAGGACATGGTTTCGGGTGAAAGCTTCCTGCCCAATTTGCAACACATCTCTCCTGGAAGAGGGGATCTTCGAAGTGAACCCTGATTCGGGAGGCTTTGCTGCAAGAGCAGGTTACTATCGGATCATATATACCCCCACCCCCCTCCCCCCCAGCCTTTTCCGCGCTTGTTGCAGATATTGCATGGGCTCGGGCTCGGTGGCGGATCGGCCGGGTAGGAGTGGTGCCGAGCATATCTCAGGCGAACAAACCTACCACCGCATTCGGCCTGAAGGTGTTCGAGGCTCACTGCATGCAGCTTCCGCGGCTGGCAATGCTGCCGATGTACAACGCCTCATCGCAAGCGGTGCGAATGTGAACCGGACCACGCTTGGTGGAGTGGCACCCCTGCACATGGCAGCACACAGTGGTCATGCAGAGGTCATCGCGAGACTACTGGCAAGTGCTGCTGACGTGAATCAGCTGGCACCGGGAGGGACGACAGCCTTGTACATAGCCGCCCAAGGCCAACATGCTGATGCCGTTGCTCGCCTTCTAGCGGGCGGAGCTGCCGTAAACCTACCGGTGGATGGAGGTGGTACTGCCTTGCACGTCGCGGCACAGAACGGCCACACAGAAGCCGTAGCCTGGCTTCTTGCAGGCAGTGCAGAAGTTGACGCGGTGATGGAAGGTGGCATCACCCCTCTGTTCATGGCTGCACAAAGCGGTCACATCGAGGTGATCGTTCGCTTGCTGGCTCAGGGTGCTTCCGTGAATGTGACAGCTGAGAATGGTGCGACATCGCTGCATTACGCATCTCTACATGGCCATTCCGAGTCTGTGGCGCGTCTGCTCGTTGCACGCTCCGATGTCAACGAAACCACGCGCAGTGGTGGGACCGCCCTCCATGTTGCCGCGCAGAGTGGGCACACAGAAGCAGTGGCTTGGTTGCTGGCCGGCCGTGCAGATGTGCACAAGGACAGGCCCTTTACATTCGCCCAGTTTGCGCAGAAAGTATTCTCAAGAGCGGTACTTGTGCCACAGCAAGCCTGAAGCTGCTAGGTCTGCACTGTATGCCAGCCATCGCTTAGAAAAGAAATTCGATGGTATTGGAAGTCATGGTGCAGTTTGCAAAACCAGAACCCAAAACTCACTCGCGTCCCTGGGACTTGCTCTCCGATCTTTCAGGGCGCAGTTTCCCTGCAGTGCGCTGAGCTAAAGTTGAATAGGCTTAAGCAGCACGAGATAGGATGGTTTCCCTGTGCTCGGACTCCTGGAACGGGACAGGAGATGGTGGGTGGATCCACAGCGCTCTACCTCGCCTCGCTTGGAGGTCATTCGGAGGCCGGGGACATGAAAGGGCTAGGTGGGCCGAAATGGTTTAGGGGCTCGGGTGACGGGGTCTAGGACTTAGTGTGACAAGAATTCGGGTTTGGGTGTTACCCAGCGATCAGAACATGGGCTGTATTCATGGCGTGGGGGGTCTGGTGTTGTGAACGGATCTGGCGACAACTTATTAGCTGCCTCCACCAAACCCCTGAATCTGCGAGTTTTTCGAGGTTATTGCCTGGCTCCTCGCCAAGCAGGCAGGAGGGCTGGGCATGGGTCTGGCAATACATCACTGTAGCTCCCCTTATAGCAGGGCATTGCGAAGGCATGAGCAGCTTCCAGTACAATGCCGATTTCCTGACTGCAGGGCTTCCCGACAGACAGAAACCCGGTGAACAAGAAAGTTTAGTGTTACCGTGCATCTGCTTGAACCAGAGAGCTGCACTTTGTCGTGCATTAAGCAAATCGCCAAACACAAACTACTAAGACAGTACCAACGTCCGGCTTGTTATATGGGGCCGACCTCCGCCAGTCCGCAAGCATAGAAACGAGAAGCTCGTTTGCTTCCGAGGCTCAAACCCTAGACTAAGTCTGTGCCTCACAGCAACAGAAAAGGAGCACGCATGCGAGCATCTCAGTTTTCAGTGAATGGCCGGTTTGGGAGCATACCCCGTTGTCACGGTCGCCAGTACAGCCCCGTAAGAGCCTGTAGAGTCCGCTACAGATCCCTTCGCCATGCGCTTCGTGGTTATGAGGGTGATGGCTTCGATGCTAGGTTTGTGCACAGGCCTGGCAGAGATCACAGACTTGATCATCAGCTTGCCTCCACTGGTAAGTTCAACTACGTCGTCAAGCACGTCCACCAGCAGCACATCAACATCCAGTGCATCAGCTACTTCGACAGCCAGCAGCAGCACATCAATATCAGTTTCGAGTACGACATCATCACCGGCCAACAGCAACTCCACATCAAATTTGTGGACCACCATGTCATCCACAACGATCACCACATCGGTCTCGACAACAACCACCACCTCATCATCAACGTCACGCACCGCATCGACATCCGTCAGCAGCATGTCAACATCGAGTGCATCAGATACCTCGACATCCAGCAGCAGCACATCTGCATCAACTTCGCGTACCACATCATCTTCGTACAGCACCACCTCCACATCAACTTTATCGACCACGATGTCATCCACAACGGTGACCAAGTCGGTCACCACCATAACGACCACTTCATCTTCAAGTTCAGCTACAACGTCAAGCACGACATCGACATCCACCAGCAGCACATCAACATCCAGTGCATCAGCTACTTCGACAGCCAGCAGCAGCACATCAATATCAGTTTCGAGTACGACATCATCACCGGCCAGCAGCAACTCCACATCAAATTTGTGGACCACCATGTCATCCACAACGATCACCACATCGGTCTCGACAACAACCACCACCTCATCATCAACGTCACGCACCGCATCGACATCCAGCAGCAGCACATCTGCATCAACTTCGCGTACCACATCATCTTCGCACAGCACCACCTCCACATCAACTTTATCGACCACGATGTCATCCACAACGATGGCCACATCGGTCACCACCATAACGACCACTTCATCTTCAAGTTCAGCTACAACGTCAAGCACGACATCGACATCCACCAGCAGCACATCAACATCCAGTGCATCAGCTACTTCGACAGCCAGCAGCAGCACATCAATATCAGTTTCGAGTACGACATCATCACCGGCCAGCAGCAACTCCACATCAAATTTGTGGACCACCATGTCATCCACAACGATCACCACATCGGTCTCGACAACAACCACCACCTCATCATCAACGTCACGCACCGCATCGACATCCGTCAGCAGCATGTCAGCATCGAGTGCATCAGCTACTTCGACATCCAGCAGCAGCACATCTGCATCAACTTCGCGTACCACATCATCTTCGTACAGCACCACCTCCACATCAACTTTGTCGACCACGATGTTTTCCACAACGGTGACCAAGTCGGTCACCGCCATAACGACCACTTCATCTTCAAGTTCAGCTACAACGTCAGAGTCGTCGACGACCATGTCAACCACTACGATGACAAGTGTCACAGCTACCTCCGGAGATGCAGCCGCTTTGGCAGCCCTCTCGAGTCAGTTGGTGGGAGACCTGGAAGCAAACCAGATGGAGGACACCATGCAGCTGTTTCGGTTGTTGGGCTCGGGCTCAAACGACGGGAACTCGTCGCATCCAGAATCCTACGGCATGCTACAAAGCGTGACCCGCAACGTAGGGACGTCGATCCACACCAGTCTTCTACGAGTTGGGCCCAGCGAAAGAACGGCAGGCTCAGTCCAAGTGTCTGCCGGAAAGTCTCGCGTGGATGTGCCAACAGCACTGTTCACATCGGAGGCATACCCGGGGTTTGCAGTGGTCAGCATAAGCGATTCTATGCCAGGGGACGAGATTAGTGAGACCCTCAGTGCTTCTACACGGGCCTCTGGAAATGGTTTGGCCACACAACCCATCAGTATCAAGATAAGTCTGTGGGAGCACGGGATCAAGGGAATGCTGCGAGCGCCTCTCAACTTCACAATTCCGATTACAGATGCCAAAGCTCGTGACTTGGCATGTGTGTATTGGGATGAGGAACAGGATGGATGGTCGAGTGAGGGCGTAACGACTGTAGCAATTGCTGATGGCAGTGTGCGATGCACCACTACTCACCTCTCACTTTTTGCTGCGATCGCAAAAGCCGCTGTGACCACTTTGGTATGCAGCAATGCTGCCGCCATTTTCTCTCTGAAAGGCCTCCAGTCTCTGCTGCACTGGCACTGGGCCGTGCAAGCTCCGGCACTGCGCACAGCTGCAGAGGCATCCATTCCGCCCGAGCCCATGAACAGAGCAACTCCTCGTCCTCAGCGCCGGTCACAAATGGGCCATTGCTTGCACCCCCTCTGCGCACTTGCAGATTCGTGCGCAGGTGCTGAAGCTTCTAATCCATTGGAGCCCACGAGAAGCCAGCCACAGCTGCATGAACCAACTCCTGCCCATCCGAAGCGAAGATCACAAATGAGCTCGGATTCGTGTGCAGCATCGGAGGCAGAGGCTTCTATTCCACTGGGGCCCATGAGCCAGACACCGCCAGCTGAACCATCTCCCGCCCTCCCCAAACGGAGGCCCCAAATGGGCCCAAGCTTATACCCATTGGCGCGGACCTCGCAACGCGCTGTCTCACAGAGCCTGGAGTCTGGCGAGGTGAGCTGACACCGACTCTAGCCAATAGCCAGAAACTGGTAACTTCTTGGCCATCTAGTATTATTTTCTGAATCTCTCTGTGTCAGCTGTATCCCGTTTGATGCAACTTGCTCGGCCTCGGTCTATGCTGGGTTCAAGAAGCTGGTACTATAATAATAATATTAATTTTAAATAACTATACTTATTGCTATTATATGACTTAAGATGCAAATAAATTCAAACCCCACCGAACGTGTTTTCTGAGTGCTTGCTGGCAACCGGCATAGATTCCTCGAAGGCGGCTGTGCAAACTCACTAGACGAGTCACTCGCCAATAGCCAGGAGTCGGCTTCAGGGAACGTAGTTCGAAGGCAGTGCTGGGCCCTGTATGTCATATCTGGCACTAGAGGGAAATATGCATGGTGCTATCGAGCAAGGTGGATTAAAGAGAATTGGGCTTCTCAAAGGGTCTCAAGGACCCACTGCCTCGTTTGAACTTTTGGTGCTTCCAGTTCATGTACCCACATCAGATTTTGACCTGTGTGTGCGACTACAGGGGATACAAGCGCATTGAGGCTTTGTTGAGCACTTCTGTTATCATCAGGTTGCTAACTCAGTTTCCAGTCTTGTGGTTTTTCCACAGGTACCGTAAAACTTTTTGGCCGTCTAAGATTACTTTTTATCACGCTGCACAGACGCAGAATTGCTCTGTGCTGCGCACGAGATCTCGCGCCTTGACGGCTGCTGCCTCGGTCTATGCTGTGTTCAAGAAACTGGTACTAGAATAGTAATAATGTCTTCAATAAGAATAGTACATATTAATACATATTAATATCAATAAAAGATGCAAACAAATTCAAACCCCACCCAACGTTTTTTCTGAGTGCTTGTTGGCAACCGGCATGGATTCCTCGAAGGCGGCTGTGCAAACTCACTAGACGAGTCACTCGCCAATAGCCAGGAGTCGGCTTCAGGGAACGTAGTTCGAAGGCAGTGCTGGGCCCTATATGTCATATCTGGCACTAGAGGGAAGTATGCATGGTGCTATCGAGCAAGGGTGGATTAAAGATACTTGGGCTTCTCAAAGGGTCTCAAGGACCCACTGCCTCGTTTGAACTTTTGGTGCTTCCAGTTCATGTACCCACATCAGATTTTGACTTGTGTGTGCGACTACAGGGGATACAAGCGCATTGAGGCTTTGTTGAGCACTTCTGTTATCATCAGGTTGGTAACTCAGCTTCCAGTCTTGTGGTTTTTCCACAGGTACCGTAAAACTTTTTGGCCGTCTAAGATTACTTTTTATCACGCTGCACAGACGCAGAATTGCTCTGTGCTGCGCACGAGATCTCGCGCCTTGACGGCTGCTGCCTCGGTCTATGCTGTGTTCAAGAAACTGGTACTAGAATAGTAATAATGTCTTCAATAAGAATAGTACATATTAATACATATTAATATCAATAAAAGATGCAAACAAATTCAAACCCCATCGAACGTTTTTTCTGAGTGCTTGTTGGCAACCGGCATGGATTTCTCGAAGGCGGCTGTTCAGACTCACATTGCTTTTGCGCAGAATCTAAATTTCCAAGTCCCTTCTTCCCATGTAGCACTAGGATCGTGTACGTGCGCTCGCTGCATGACGGAACTCTGTCTGCATATTGCTGGAAACGCTCGCTCCGGCGAGTCCCAGCTGGCAAAACATCGACTTGTGCTTCTGAGCTCTCTGCGGAGTGTACGTGGGATGGGGATCTGAAGTGCCTGGATGATATATGTGATACTCTTCCCTTGTCTCACTATAGGTCATTATAGTCTAGAACCGCCCAAGCCCAATCCGCTGCCGGAATTAGTGTACGGCTTTGCATCATCTGGGGTCTTCTTAAGGAGCTTAGCTTGATCAGTTATCGCCACAGAGGCATACGTCGGATTAACATGCCTTTTGCACAATGGAACTTAACTCCTTCAGAGCTAGAAGCCCAGTGCTTAGTATCTGCACTTCCTGCCCCGAGTTTCCATCACCCATCAAAAAGGCGTCAGGGTGCAAGGGCGAAACTTACGTTCTTTCCTTCTCGTTTAGGAGGTAGGACCTCTCTTCTCGGCTCAGTTTTTGCCATACTTGGTCGGGGTGTCGTGTTTCAACCCGAAAAAGCTTGATGTCGGGACTGTTGTCTCCCTCCTCCCGTTTATGTGGTAAAGTCTGCCACTTTGATCTGAATGTGTAGTTAATAGAATTTGAGGAACGTGCCATGCCTCACTTGAGGGTTGCTCGGGTTCTCCTGGCTACACCCTAACCCCTAAACTTATGGAAAAAACCATAAACGTCCAGGATTGTCCGAGTGTGAGCGCCGAAACCCTAATCCTCCGCGCGAGGCCCAAGCGGACGTACCACCGGCCAGCTCCTCTCCGCTCTATGCTGCGGTTCGCAGCGGCCATGAGGAAGCCGTGAGTCGGCTGCTATCAGGCTGGGTTCAGGGGTTTTGGGTATTTAGGGTTCCTTTAAAGGGATCTACATGGGTTCTATAAGGTTATTAAGGGGATCTATAAGGGTACTATAGGGTTTTAGGTTTAGAAGAAGGTGTGAAAAGGGTGGGTCTCGGGTTTTGTTCCGGGCGAGGGAGCCTGCCGCAAAAAAGGGTGGGACAAGGAGCCCTGTTGCAAAGCAAGTGTGGTGTAAAGAGAACTCAGTGCGAGGTTCACGGATCCATATGCAAGAGCTTCTATCCGGGAAATCCTCCACGCACCCTCATCCTGCCTTGGAGACTTTCGGCGCTCTCGTGTTGCGATGGGCTTTTGTATTGCCACCAAGTATACAAGATGATGATCATATTTCCGAGTCACATGTAGCCCTCAGGAAATTCGCATCTCAGACACAAGCCCTCGGAAGGCAATGCCAATCCCAACCACTCCGTGTCTATTCGGGGTCCGTCGCCGATGCGGGCCGCTGTGCTCAATGGCCACACTGAGGCCCGGGTCCTGGGCTGACTGAGTTGGGCTTCGAGGTTTGCAGGTTGTGTGTGGCAGGCCATTGCCGGAGTGGGACTTTCCGAAAATTAGGGGTGCCTTCTTTTGGGGTCCTTATAAGAAGGATCCTACTATTTAGGGGTACTATATTAGGTCCCCTATTTCGGAAACCGCCAAGTGTTCGTCTCATGAGATCCAGGATGGGAGGGCCATGCTGGATGTTACTTGACATCCTCAAGCCTGAGTCTTCCATGTTTGCGTTCTGCAGACGCCAGGACTGAGACTTCCCCCAAATAAACGAGACTAGACGAGACCAAGCGCCAAGGTTCGCAGGTTTTTGAAGTTGGAAGAGTCAAAAAGTTTGAAGTTGGAAGGTTGCAGTATCCATTTTATGGGGTGCTGGAAAGTTGGATGCGCATTTTTCAACTTTGCGGTGGCAATGGTAGTGTATGAAAGCACCCCTCGTTAGCGCACACGTGTGGTCTTTCGTGAGTCATTTCTCGCTACTACATGCTCATCGTCCTGCGTTACGTAATTACCTGCTATACGACACACAGATGTCACACGTTCTTAATCGTGGTCTAGTGCCGTCCTTAGGTGCGAATGCATCAGACACTGCGTCAGACACGCATAGATGCTACTTAATTGGTTTTTTGCACTTGACCCAAAATCCTGGCTTTTGGGAGGTGATGGGGCGATTGATCTCCGGCGGGGCAACAGTGAATCCGGACGATGCCTGGGGGCTCGAGCTTAGGGTTTGAGGGTCTGGGTGAAGGCTGCTCGAAAACCCGGGCAGGTTTCCAACAGTAGAGGCCATTTCTCTGCCAAGAAGCCCTGCAGGAAATCCCCATTTGGGCAGTTCTCTAATTTAGAGTCCTTTTAGGGCCCTTTTAATGTAAATTATATTCTTGGACCGAAAAAGGGGCCCTAAATTAAAGAACTACCAATAGGAAGTGCCCAAGATCTGGTATCAACAGCCGGAGTCCGACCTGCGAAAGGAGGTCGCAGCTTCAAGATTAGGGTTTAGGGTGAACAAGGATCCTGATTCCGACGCCTTAGAGTTTCCACAGAGTTTAATAGCATTTCATCAAGTTGAATATAGTGTCACTTAGTTGAGTACATAGCTTTGAATAGGTTAATAGAATGTCACAGAGTTAAAGGCAGTTTATCAGAATGTGACAACTAATTATAGACCCTAAACCCTAAACCCCTAAACCCTAAACCTTATAAACCCTATAAGCCCCTAAACCCTAAACCCTTTTTCCCTAAACCCTAAACCCTATAAACCCTTTTTCCCTATAAACCCTATAAACCCTAAACCCTAAACCGATATCGTTTAGCCTCTTCCGAGGTTTGGGCCGCTGTTTTGCTTGGAAATCTCCGTGGAGCCCGGCGCCTGGCGAAGGCTTTGGGTGGGCTTCAGCTTTAGGGCTTAGGGTTTAGGGCTTATAAGGCTTAGGGTTTGGGGCTTTTAGGGTTTAGGGCTAAGGTTTAGGGTTCAGGGTGTTATGGTTTTAGGGCTTGGGGCTTAGGGTTTAGGGCTTATAAGGCTTTAGGGCTTATAAGGTTTAGGGCTTAGGGTTTTTAGGGCTTATAAGGTTTAGGGTTTAGGGTTTTAGGGCTTGGGGCTTAGGGTTTAGGGTTTAGGGCTTAGGGCTTAGGGTTTAGGGCTTCTACGTTTTTGGCTCAAGCTATTTTGGCTCAAGCCGTTATGGTTACGAGGCCCAAATTGGGCATGCCCTTGCATTGAATTCACACTGTGGCTCGGAAAGCACTTCCATGGATGCTCGGTCGACAAAGCTGCTATCATGTTTTGGGTTCGCAGAGCGAAATGCCAAGAGACTGGGAAAAGACTCTGCCAGTCAGTTCATTAAGATGGCGCGTCTTGCTCTCTTGCAGATGGATGAACAGTCGCAACCAAAGAACACATCAAGGCAGATAATCCACCTGGACATTTGTTTGCCAGTAGCGCGTGCTAGAACTGATCAATGCGTGGATGTGGATTGCCAGACTTGCGAGGAGGTATTGACACGAACCCAGTTTGAGGCCATAATGAAAGCTACGGGTGACAAATTCGTGTCAACATTGGAGAACATGCAAAAACTCCTTGGCCAACATGCGGACACCATTGTCGGTTTGCGTCGGAAACTTGATCAACAGGATGCTCGGGAAAAACTAGACACTAAACTCAGCTGTCTTCTTCATGGTGAGGGCGATGCCAGTCTGCGTCCACAGCAGGGAGCTGCTTACTCTCACGTATTTCCACCAGCTTCGGATGAGGATAAAGTTCCACCTTCGAGTCATTTGCAATTCCTTAAGGAAGGCCACGTGGAGATGAAAAGGCAAATGAGATTGCGGCGGCGTCAGCATCATCTAAGTCAGTTGTCGGCTGAGCAGTTGCGCACTCGTGAGGACCGTCTCAACCGCTTTCCGGCAGAGCAGCAAAAACCAAGTGAGAGAAAATAATGCATGTTGTATTTTCGTCTTGACGAAACAGATGCTCGTAGCTGCATACCCCAGCATGTACAGTCTTTCCAGCTGGGAAGTCCCTGCCCTCGAGCGTCTTGCCGGCATACAATCCAAGCCCGTGCTCAAAAAGGGTTTAGGTTCAAGACTCGAAATCGAAGTGGTCGTTGCATGTATTATTCAGCAACCATCCACGCAAACTGAGCATGTAGTGCAAGTCAGGGCTTGAGGTTAGGGCTCATGAGATGTATCGTATGGTGATTTTACTGAACTGCAAGCTGGTGCTTCCTTTTAGAATCGAGCGTACCACCCTGCGAAGCGCGTCCGTCCGAGCCGGCGGGAGGAAAAACGGTGGAGAGTCTAGAATCCTGTCCTTGCGGACACGAAATTTCAAGACGCCAAGTCTCTCGTCCGAATCTTAAGAGATTGAAGTGTAAATGGCAGGCTACGGGTTATTCCTGGGCTTTGCTCCGGCGTGGATGCTGGCTGCTGGCAGGCCGCGCAGGGATAGAGGGGCCTTACTTACTTGTAACAGTTAGCATGGATGTGCTTCGTTTTTGAAGTACCTTCATTAGACGACCTGTATATGTAGGTAGCCCCGCATGAATATCGGTAGTTACGTAGCCCCCTTAGAGTAGGGCTCTGATACAGAGGCCGGCACCTCTAAGGGCCCTCGGGCCAAGAGAGGTCAGAAAGGTTGTGCTGAGTGCATCCCAAAGCTCCTTCTGCGGCTGCTATGAGTCTTAAATCCTGAAGAGCAGCATGCTCAGGTCATCTCTTTTCAATGCTGACGATCCGAACAGAAACCTTAGACCTGTCTCGCCTGGAATTGTTTCAGAGTCGTTGAAACCCTCAACCCGAGCTACACCCAAGACCCATTCCGTTTCACAGGCTTGCTCGGCACGTGTGCTGCAACATACGCCCTCTCCGGGGCACTTCTTCAGCGAGCCGTGGCAGAACTTCTCCTTTTGGAGGGTCTGCCGCAGCACATTGCAGAGTAGGTTTGTAAGCCATAACCAACGGCAAACTTAGCCAAATCGCATTCCTCAGACTTAGTGCAAGGCTCCGATCCCCGACCCTCAATTATCTCAAAGAGTGCAGGGGTCTTGCCTCCGTAGCCCATTCGACTCCGGGTTTGAAGCACTTTATGCCCCCCTTCTTCGCCGAGAGAGTGCTCTCTTGGAATGAGGCTTCGTGTGAGTTAGCCCCCCTACGCCCCAGAAAGGCAGAAGCACTCAAGGCCTGTGAAAATACACGAAGCCCGCATGCTGCCTTCAAACATGTCAGGGGCCGAAAAACGGCCTGTTGCTCAATGCGACTGTTTCCCTGTGAAGTTCCTTTTTCCAAAGCAGCTACCTTCCGAGACCAGCTTGGGTGCGGACCCGTATCTGGCGAAAGTTAAGATGGCCCATCCGGACCATGTCGGTTTAGGTGTATGTGGATCCACTTTGTTTCGTTCTCTGTATTTGTTGATCTGCCTCTCTCTTGCTCTCTCTCGCCTTCTCTCTTGCAGACTCGCTCTCTCCCTGCTTCCCTCCCCTCCCCTCCCCTCCCTAGTTCAGGTAGCCCCATACAACTATACTACGACAGAACGACGGTCTTAAATGGATGGTTCTTCTATGCTTGCGTTCGTGGGTTCGTCTTGCAATCTGTTGCTTCGGACATCATTGCAAGCCTGAGTCAGCAGACGTGGTTGCGTGTGTTTGCACGGTGCCCTAATGCACACAGCATGTGGTATGTTACATATGTATGCATGTGACCGATGCTTTGTGTGAGAGTGTGCACACATGGCATGCATCGAGAAGTGTACATGTACTTCTTGCTCGCACACAGATAACGGCAGCTGCGATGGAGACCGCTGGTTAGATCCTGTTTCCCCAAGATAGGAGCAAGAAGCCGTGTATGGATACACCGGAGCTACGCAGGCATGATGGAAAAAAGACTACGCCAGCCTGTCGGTGTTTGCAGGAATACTGTGATTCTCCAGCTTTCAGCAAACGTCAACACCGTCGACGATGGCTTGTCCAGCTCCTAGGAAGAACGCTGACGATGGTTGCCTTGCCTTCTTCCCATTACACAGTCAGGAGTACCATGTTGAGCGCAGTCGTTCTCATTTTCGTCCCTGCGCAGAAGGTATGACCGCACGGAAGCATGATTTCGGTAGGTAGAGCTGCACAGAATCTTTAGCACCTTGAGATGAGACGCTCTTTGGGCCTTTCGTCTGCTTTCGGCGGCCGAGCTCACGGCCTGCAGCCGTTCACTTGGCATGGCATCGTGCGCACAGCGGAGCCTTCGGAGATGGGCTACGAGCGGTTGCTCTTGCCTGGCACCTTGGATGCCCCGACGCGCCGATCCTTGCGCTCGTTGGCTGCAGCGGCTGGGCTGCGCTACGAGACCTTCGGGCCCAAAGCCTGCCGCCGTGTTCTGCTGGCCCTACAGGCCGAGTGCAGCTGCTGCGTGAACGCGCTCTCCTACCAAGCAACCGACTCCCTCTCGACAGCGCAGCTCCGGGAAGCGCTCCAGAAAGTCTTCAGCTTCAGCCCTTTGTCGGACGACGACATAACGTGAACAGCCGCTGCTGCTCTGCAGCTGTGGCCTCGTTAAACGAGCTCGCCTTTGCAAGAGGCATCGCGGAGATCAGAGCCGCACGGAGAAAAGCCACAATTGGCCTTTGCGCACGAAGGGCGGCAGTTGGCACTCAGCACTATATCATCCAAGCAACGTGGCCATGCTGTCGTCCCGCTGAGGTGTTTCGATGACGACCTGCGAGAAGTCGCATCGATGGTCCTGGGCAGTCTACTTGCAGCCTGACCGAGAATTATAGACCACATAGGACGGGTTGCATGTGGGGCACCGTGACAATCCCAAGTTTGACCTCAAGCACGCCGAGCATTCGAATCCTCAACCTTGTTTCGGAAT
This sequence comes from Symbiodinium necroappetens, assembly GCA_905231915.1. Lineage (NCBI taxonomy): Eukaryota > Dinophyceae > Suessiales > Symbiodiniaceae > Symbiodinium > Symbiodinium necroappetens. The sequence continues at coordinate 23,264 of CAJNJA010018697.1, read as the reverse complement.
CGTAGCTTTCTGGCTTTGTAAGGTGACGGGCTTAGATCAACTGGCGGGATGGTGGTAGCCGGTCATGGGCAGATTCAGTGGCTTAGAATTTTCGGGGGCTGCTTTAGTGCATTTTACCGCCGCAACGCTCCTGGAACGTCCTTATACTTACACTGGCCTCAGACTTCGGTCGGATCTGCTTCAAACTTTCGAGACACTTTCGTTCTTGAGCCTTTGGGCTCCTCCCGAGGCTGTCGCAGATGCCACGAGCAGGCCCGATGCTACATGGTAGACGGAAAGTGGGCGGAAGATCCTTGCAGTAGGAAGACCGGCTGCCCGGAGTAGGAGTACTGAAGTGCTTGTTGACGAAGAACTTGGCGTCCGAAGTGTTCGAAGTTTCTCTTTACAGGGGTCGGAGTACAAAGCGATTCTGGTATCAGCCTCACTGCAATCTGGAGTCGGATCTTGCGGCGCTTCGCGTGTAACTGGTGGCTAGGCTCCTGGGGCGTTCTGTTTCGTGAATCCTGACTGATCTAGAGGCCCCCAGAAACTCGAAGCGTTGCCAGATGCAGTCGCAGGGTGTCGAGAAAGTATAGCATTTGGAAGAATGGCGGCAACTACACAACATGTGCAGTACAGTCTTGGTTGAGTATGGGTTTGCTCACGCCGATTCGGGGCCAAGCTGCATGGACCCTGTGATGCCTTCGGTTTCAAGAAGTAAGGTCGCCACCATTGGCACGCCTCGTTCTCGGTGGGCGCGCGCGCCGTGTGTTAGCCTTTGAGCGTGGCAGGTGTGCTGCCGGGCTTGATAGCTTTCAGCTGCGATCTCAGTTCGAAGACCTCAGTTGCCGCACACGTTTCGTGGCACTGCCTGTGGCCCCTAGGTGCAGGGGTGAGTGCCTTTGAGAAGTCAGCGACCTGGATCCCAGCCGGACGGCGTCCTGGGTCGCATGAGGTTGTTGCATATATCCTATGTGACTGCGATCATACACCCAGGATTCAGAACCATTCAGGAGGGGGGCTCTTGCCAGAATGTGCCAGATGCGAGATCATGACACAGCCCGAGACCGCGCATGCTAGAGAGAGAAGCGTGAGGAGAGACAAGTGTTCCCTCTGAGGCGTGGAAACTGGGAGGGTGCTACGGGCTTGCTGCCCTGGCCTTGTTTCATGTCAGCCGGCAGGCTGCTTTTCAATTCGTTGCCATGCGCAATGGCTTTGAGACTGGCGAGGTCGGAGATGGCTAGCCAGACTGTGCAGCCTAGTGCTTCAGCCTCAGATTCTTGCAGTGCTTCGGTAATTCACTGAGCCTCAGCTCAGCGTGTGCATATCGTTTGGTATAGAATTATAGAAGTATAGAAGCCCTACGGAATTAGTAGAGCTATTCCTTGGGGCGTCTTTATCGTTATACCTATACCGTTATTTGTTGCGGCACCTATACTGGAGTACCATGAAGATCCCAAGCAGCGAGCGCGAGGTTACGACCATGAACGCAGCAGCGGCCGCTTGTGTCCGACCCTTTGCACCGAGTCACTTCAATTCGGGTCGCCTGGAATCGCGCCTGTTTTGTGCGAGCCTGCGAGTCAACAGAAACGACCCTAATCCCGATAATCTCAAACGCGATCCTGAAAGCCTAAACGGCCCGAATCCCTAAAGATCCGAAACCAGCCAAAAATTCGTGAAACCCCCAAGGATAAGAAATCACAAAAAATCCTCAAAAAAAAACGGGCCCCAGTCCCCCAAAACTCGCAAGGAGAAGAAGAGCTCTTGGCAGCCGGCCTTGGCCTTGCTTCCGGACCTCAAAGCCAGGCCTTGCAACTTGCATCCAGGGTCCTCTGCTTTGGGTTTTTTGGGGTTTCGGGTTTAGGCTTTTTTTGGGCTTAAGGTTTACAGCTGTTTTAGGATTTAGGGGGGTGGGTTTAGGAGTGCAGAAGGAAAGGGAGAAGGGACAACTGTCGGACAACTGAGCCGTGGAGCGCTTTTTTGGCGGGTGACAGTCTTGGCTTGGGGCCTGGCGTGTACGAGTTTAGAGGTTAGGCACTTGGTTTTCTGGGGGTTGACCATGAAACAAGGTACCTCCTCTTCTTAAGAAGCTCCTTGATCTCTTCGTAAAGCAGAAGATGACTTTGCATGCCACTCCGCAGTTCTCGCTGTTTCTCCGGGACTGGTTTACATGCAGAGAAAACGCTTGAGTCAATTGAGTTGCAGGTAGTAGCTGTTATAAAGGCAATATAGATGTCAGGTCAACGTCAGTGTGTGTGAGTGTGTGTGGCCGTGCAGATGTCCATGCAGTTCTTACTTACGACTCAGTACTCAGTCAGTGCACTGTCGTGATTTTGTGCGCTCCTCTACTGTCAGTTCTGAACCGTCGTTGCAGCGATTGCACCAGAATGCCTACCGTCACGCACGCCCTGTAGGATCAGGCAAGAACTGATTCACACTGCTGCCTTGCAGCGGATATATCAGGGAGCCGTAGAAGCTGCCGCCAGGTCATTGCAAGTGGCAAGGGCCCCGGTGAATCGATTCTACACCTCGAGGGTTCGGAGGTGCGGGTAGTACCATAGGATGTAGATTCCGATTTATCAACACCATCGTCCTTAGAACAGAGACTTTGGCAAACAATACTTCTTTTGCTCGGCAACTGTATAACCGTTTTATGACCTTCGTTAGGCCGCGCAGCGATCTTCCTGTGAGTTCTGGTTGCAACCACATCTTGGCCAAGTGATCCTAGACCTCCCTGTTATCATTTTTACTACTACGATTGTTAATATTACTATTAATATTACTATTATTATCATTACTATTATTATTATTATCCACCCTGTTAACGCCCATGCTCAGGATTTAATCTCGGTCAATGCAGCCTTTGGCGCATGCGAGCGCTCCGCTCAACACCAACCCCTGCAGGCGGATTCGGGTTGAGGAGGGCATCTCAACAGCTTGGCGCATCGAACACAGCGACGATTCCTACGGTGTAATGAAGTTTTGTGCTCGAACTGCTGGTAGGTCGTTGTGACAAGATGGTCTGCCGCCATGCCCCTCAATGCAACCCTCAAAAAGAATGGTAGGGCGGCGCTGACATCGACTAGGCAGCCTCAAAGGGAAAGGCTCAGCAAGTGTTTTAAAGGCATCCAACAGCCCCTTTGAGCGTCCAAATCCCAAAGCTTGTAGCACTTCCAATGCCCTTGTCTGAGTTCTGCACAGGCCCGGAACCTTTCCGTCATAACAGCTGCCTGCAAACAAAACTTTGAGCTAAGAACTGCAGCCCCAACATCTTGTAATCTCGAGTGAGCCCAGCACCTAAATTGGCCCTTAAACCTCATAAACCATAAACCCCTCGTCTGACTTTCATCGTGAAGCCGTGCCTGCCGAGCGAGTGTGCGAGTTGAAACCTCAATCCAAAACCCTAGATGCGGGTGACACAAAAGCCCAAACCCTGCAACCGTTCACCGCAAGGACCTCGCGACTCAGATTGCCAGCCTTCTCGGTGAGCTTACTCGCCCGCTCGAACCGACTGACGGTCGCAGAAGAAATGCCCTGACATGCCGAATCACAATAATCAGTGGTACCATCCATTCCTAGTGTTAAAACGCTTACAGTACTAACTATTAGCATTACTAGGAACAGTTTTAAAGTATGTACAGGATTGACGGCGTTCTGATCTTTTGCTAGCTGGGTATGGCGGCTAGCCGCGACTGGCGACACCTAACAGTGCAGCAATCTTGGCCCTAGGCTTGCGACACACGGCTTGGCTCGGTTCTGACAAAGCCTTTGCTCGCTGCTTCGGCTGGAAATAGTTTCTCAGCTGAGGCTTTTGTCCAACACAATGTGGAAGGAGAGACATCTCTGATCATCGCTGCAGCAAACAAGCATGCACCGGCACTTTTCGCGATGCAGATGGGGTGGGTGCGATTGCTAGAAAGATGTGGTGCAGGAATGGATGTCGCTGAAGAGGAGGATTAGTCGCCTCGTGTACTGCTCCATGCAATTAGTTCCAGTGCCGCTCAACGTCTTGCAGAGCTGACCACTCCTCCATCGACGCTAGAGTAACTTTTGCGGCCAATGGCGCCTGTGCTGCAGAACGGCAGGCGCTCATCGATCGCGCATGGCTGTTTCTATGCTTGCTGGTGCAGGTGCCAACCAGTGTTTGAGGATCACATTTTGTGAAGATGTCGTCAGGCTTGCGGGCAGGGAGGAACTCACACTCTAGATCAGTTTGCAAGCTCAAATCTCTGGCAGGCTGGCTGCTGCCTCCCTTGTGGTCCCGATGTGGTTATATTATAGCATACCCTCAATCCCCATGTCCTGCTGGATTTGGCCCAAGCCAATACGCAGAGTGTGTTTCTCCATCGCTTGCGAGCAGCTCGGATCAAGACAAGGTACTCTTGGCACACCCTAACCCCCCAGGTACCTACTATATAGGGTACTAGAGCCCCTAGGACCCTATATAGTAGGTACCTGGGGGGTTAGGGACAGGATGGCTACTGACGGTTCTTTGCTCTGCAGCCCTGTGGCTCTACTTTCAGGTGTCCGTTTGTGTCATGGAACGACCAAAGCATCGACTGCAGACCGTGAACACTGCGGGAACTTCCACTCTAGCTGTGATTTCTTCTAGACTCTAGACACACAGCGATCTGGATCCGTGACTTCGCCCAGGTCAGGCCTCTCCGGACCATCCCGGTTCCACGTTCATCTTTGTGCGAGGTTGCTTCTTGGGGGGGGGGGAGAAAGTTTTCAGTCGCAGTACCTAAGTTGGCTGTTTACAGCTTTTGCTTGCTTGGGTTTTCGGGTTTTTTGGGTCGTCAGGGCTTGTAGAGTTCGGGGTGTGCTTTCGTGTACTCGGCTCGGCTATCGTAAGAGACCCGGATGTGCAAAGGGTGTAGCGGTCGCTGTGGAATACGGGCATTGCTGGTGGAGTCCATGAGCTGATAGAAAGCGGTCAGTTCCCACTTGCAGAATTAGATATGAATATGATTTGGTACACATGACGCCTGATAAAGTCTGACGGTGCGCGCAGGTCATGACGCAGTCCACTTGCACCTCTCAACCCGTAAAGGTGAGGGTGACGAAGTGCCCCCAGTGCATAAGCCCCAAAAAGGTGATGACGAAGTACTCCACTCGTATCGATGCTGCCGACTTCTCCGACGGCCAGAAGACTTGCTGTATGTTGCCTTTGCGCCTCTCGGAGAGATTGCAGCCAGGGTCAAGTTGCATAGCTTCTAGCAGGTTCAGAATGTAAAGGAATGTCCCCTATTAGATATCAGTACCGACAGGAGCGCATTCTTGGCTCTTGATTTCGTTCTCTTGCTGTGACCCTGAACGCAAAACTCGTCCTCCAAGGTTGGGCGACCGTCACCTTTGGCATCCTGTTTGGTGTAGCTGGAGCATGCCAGCTTTTCGAGCAGGTCTCTTCCCTTGCAACGGAGAGAATGGATGGATATTAATAATTTATGTGTAGACATTAAATGTTAGAACCATTACTTATTATATATATATGCATGCATGCTGTGCAGATCTACAGACAGATGCTTTATGGTTATGCCCGAGGTTTAGGAAGAGCATAGCATGCATCCTCTCAGGTTTATCGCGCCACCGGTGGAGACGTTTCGGGCTACAACATCCAAGAGAAGAGACTCCCAGCCGCACCGGCACGAGCACGTACGATTTGAGGGCATGCAGGCTTTAGCGTTTGCGGGCGTTTGAGGGCTCGGGGTTTGGGGTTTAGGCAAGTTGCCTCAGGCAAAAGCACGCTGACCCTCCTGGCTTTGGCGTGCTGCATGCTCCTCTCCGGCGTGTCGGGTTGCGCGGGCCGCACACCTAGCTGAAGCCCATGCTGCTGCGAAGGATTGGCTGGCACTGCTCCACTGACAAGCCGGTTCGATACATCATCTTAGTTACACCTTGTCATCTAGACTCGAGACACTTTCGTGACACTACCTGGAACGAAACTTGCTGAGAAATAGCTTGATATGGAGCTCCAGTGGTCAAGGTGCGTTCTTCGAGATTCGCCATCCGGTGACGCCACCTGGATGCACCCGTCATCATGTCGCTAGTCCTCCAGCCATGATGAGCAGGTGGACTGTACATGTCACGGCTGAAAATGAGGAGGATCATGAACCTCGTGTGAATGTTTACCTGTAGCAGCAGTTAGAGTAGTCATCTCTGTGATTCTGATTTCCATCACACGATTCAACAACAGCCAGCGCAATCCGAAGGTTAAGAGCTGTGACCCAGATCAGGTTTTTCGCGCTCATGCTCCTACTTCAATGCGTCTTGGAGATTGCTTGGTTCGTACTCGAGGACCGAGGATGTAGCAGCTGTAGGCAAACAGTAGGTAGTGCATGGAGGCCTCCAAGTATAGTGGCAGTATTCGTGCCCGAGCCCTGTGACACGAGGTCTGTTTGAGGACGTTGGGCATTAATCAGCATGGGTTTGCCCTAGGAGAATGGACATGAACAAAATCATCAAAGTGAGAAATTGCAACTAGGCGGAAGAATAAAAACTTGCGTGCAGATATGTCTCTACTTATTTTCGAGCCGGAATGCACGGGTTCTCTGTAATTATCAAAACTCCCGAAAAGCCCATGCCGCTTTAAATTGCGAATTTCAATCGACTTCTCAAGGTTCCTACCCTATAGGCCGTATATATGGCCCTAAACTATGTCTGCCGCGAGACACTAAGCGATTTACGAAGACATTTGGAAGCAACTGGTGAAAGAATTGCTTTTGTGGAGCTGAAAGAAGCAGTGCAGAACACAAGAAGCTGAAGCTTGTTTGGGCGTCTTGCCCAGCCTCAACTCATTTGGTACGTTCTTCGGACTGGACATCGAACAACTCAACACTTCAAAGGTTAGATCACACGATGCGTTGCCACGCCAGGATTGATCTGAGTTCAGCAAAATGGCGATGCCAGAGGGCATGTCTAGGGAAGGTAGAGCCCGCTGACGTTTTTTCCCTGCCTCTCCAGGATTCCACTGGGACTTTCGGTGACTTCTGCCATATGATTTGGTCTGAGGTCGTCCTTGGCCACCCGGCTGCGTAAGACGAGAGCAGGGCTAAATACTGGCTCAGGCGGCATTCCATCTCGTGGCGACTGCAGTCACGACTGCGAAGACTGGTGCAGGTGATGATGGTGATGGCGATGATGTTGATGGTCATGACCATCAGTGCCATCCAAGTCATTCTCCATTTTGCTTTCAGCTTTTGCACTTGAGATCTATGTGTTTTGTGCTGCTCTGATGCCCAGTGCAGATGTACTCCAGAAATCCCTGGCACTCTGACTATCATTCCCCTGACATTGCGGTGACCATCTCCCAGGCAATCGTTCCGTGAGCAGCCCGGTGGCGGTGAATCTCTTCTATGCTTTGATGTCCATAAACATTCATCTCTGGGCCTGTGGTGTTGTGGCCAGCTACGCTCCTTGGCGGCAGACTGAACCTGGTTCGATCTTTCCCCTCAGTACTAAGTACCATCCCAGGAGCACCTTTCAGGCCTCTACTGGAGCAGGCCCATCAGCCCAACACTGCGCACCACACACCCCAGAACATGCACTGCTCTCTGGTGGGCCCCAAAACATGCGCAGCGGGACGCCTCACCTGCAAAGTGATCGCCGGAGCTCCAGGCTTTGGAACTCCGGGCCGCAGGCAAGGCAGTCTGGTTCGAGCCAATCGATGATGACGATGATGACGAGGACCAACCGTCCGCAGTCTAGATCTAGAAGTGCAGATGCCGAGCCGCCTGCTGCTTGAAGAGTTCTAGAACAGAAGTTGCAGTTCTGCATTTGTAGTAGCCCTTCTGGTACCTAAGCCTTCTAGAACCCCTGCAAGCTGCAGGAAGCGGCCGAAACGCCTCTGAAGGGCCAGGAGGTGTCTCAGGGCAGCGAGAGGGCAGAAGGCTACGGGGCCACGCCGCCCTAGCTTGCGAAAGTCGAGCAGAGCGGGCAGCGGGCAGCATCGGTGGCGAAAGGAAAATGCAAAAAGGGATGCCTCTTTGATAGCAGACACAGAGATACTATCTGCCGGCCCGCGACTGGTAGTATCTGATTCTCGCAATCAGGTTGACAAGGGCAAGGGTAAGATAGGGCTTCAACAATGAGAAATGGGGCTCGGGTTTGGGATTGGAATAAGGCTTGGAATGACTTGGGGGTATATGTGGTATACCTGACTACCCGCAAAGAATACAATTAACAATTGTTCAATCCCCTAGATTGGGTGCGCATGGCCTTCTGGTCAAAGTGCTTGTACCTCGCGCATGCCGGGTGGTGCATACAGGACCGTAGCTTAGCTTCAGCTGCTGGTCCCGAGGGATTCCACAACAGTGCTACTTACTGTTGTAACGCAGAATCCGCGGACTACATTCGCGATCTTGACGATCTTCGGAGTTCATTTGCAAGCGGAAGCTGACCTTGGAATGTCCGGATTGACTCGCTCAGTTTCTAGCAGGCTGGCCTGGTTGGCTTTCAGCACGACCGCTTCGTCGCAGGAGCCAGATGCAGCATTAAGAATGTTTGGATAGTCGGCGTGGCGTAAGTTGAGGGCAGTCTCCTGTTGTGAAGCCTTGCCGACTTTTTGCACAATGCCTGAAGCGATCCAGAGCTTGCGTGCAGAAATGCAGGCCAAGATGTAGGGCCAGATTAACCAAAACCAGAGCCGGTGATTCGATGACCGACAACGCAGGTTCCTTCATTCTTGGATCCTGTGAGGTTTGGGAACTAATCAAAGTGAATCCCGCCATAGATGCCGTGGGCTTGGACATCTCTAGCTACCCGTTTGAGCACATGATGCTTCCGTGTGCGTCGAGGCCTTGGCGGAGTTGCAGTCTCAGCTCGAAGCGGCGCGTATCCAACAGGCCGATCTGGTTTGACATTTCTCGATTCCTGCCGGATCTGTGTCATGTCGTCAAACCATGTCAAACCCCGACAGGAATTTGACAGAAGAAAGATGCAGTTTCTGGAGGCCAGTGTCCCAGCACATTCCGAAGTTCGCCAGTGGTACACTTATGCGGATGGCAGGGATGGGGGCTCAAGATAAGTAAGTCTCGGGGCAGCAGGCCCGCGTGGCTTCCGTGACAGAGCTGCTGATGTGCCTTCAGCACCAGATGTGGAACATCTGGTGCTTTATGCTCCCGGCCTCAAACATAGGGGTTTAGGGTTCAGGCCGAAGGGTTTAGGGTTAGTTTATGATTTGTGGACAAGTTGTGCATAAACACCCTTCCCCGTTTAGGAACATGTGGTATGGTTTGTTCAGGGGCATGAGAGCTGCTTATGGACGCATTGTATCTACTTATGGTATTTCTCGATTCCTGCCGGAGCTGAGTGGCTGAGTGTCATGTCGCCAAACAATGTCAATCCCCCTCAGGCGAAAGCGAGAAGTGAGTTTGAAGTGAAGAAGATGGAGCTTCAGGCAAGCGTCCTGGCATCGTTGCTGGTACGCCACTTGTGAGGGCCCTTAGGCGGATGGCAGGGATCGGGGCTCAAGATAAGTCTCGGCGCAACAGGCCCACGTAGCGGCCGCTGAGCAGCTCCTTGCCGCGGAGGAGAAGGCTGGAGTAAGCAGGCATAGTGCCCGACCTTCCTGCGCTTCGATCTGGTGTTGAGCCGCAGGCGATGATTTTGACCGAGCACCTCGTCAAAATGAGCAGCCTGCAGTGCCAGCAGCCGAAGTCGCCAGGACATCTCATGTTTGCTGTGACCGGCAATCCGAAACAACAGTGTTTGTGGGGCAAGGCCCATACTTGCATGGTTCAAACGTTTCATTTGGACCCCAAGGTTGGTGATCGAGATGAAGAGCTGTTTCGCTGCCATGTGCAGCTGATCCAGCAGGGAGCCGAGAACACAGAAAGAAGGTTCAGCCTTTGTGCGACCAGAAGTTGCAGATCATGAGCTGCTTGGGGAAACTTGCGCCCACGCAGCCTCAGATCAGGCAAAACGGGTACATCCAGGAGCTCCACATGCAGCAAGGGCCTGAGCGAGCGAGCGAGCGAGCGAGAGAGGGCTTACAGTACGGGGTGCCGACGACGTGCAGTACATGAACCAGCCACTTGCTGTATGTATGCATGCATGCATGTATGTATGTATAGGCTTGTAGACTCACTACTCCTACTCCTACTCCTACTCCTACTCCTACTCCTACTCCTACTCCTACTTCACCGTGCCGACTGCTGGCTGTGCCCCCCCTGTTGCTTAAATTCTACGTAGGCGCCCTCAATCGCCGCTGTTCCTCACCACCCTCTCCCCCAGTTCCCCCTTCCCCCTGCCCCCTGCCCCGCCAAGTGCTTTCTCTTAGCGGGGTTGCGCCAGCTGTCGTCTTAGGCTGCATGACCAGCTGGCTCAGCTGGGAGCCGAGACGGGGAAATAAGGTTCAGCTTTGGTGCGAGCTGCGTCGGCCTGTCGACCAGAAACTCACCCCGACCCGCCCAGCTTCAGGGTCTCAGATGTCGTGTCAGATCAGGCAGAACCTTTGCATCCGGAACCTGGAATCCGTGATCCGACGCGTTCAGGGCCAAGATGCGACAGCAGCTAGCATAGCGAAGTGTTCAACTCCGGTCCTGCATCAGCCAAGGCCATGAGGAATTCCTGAACGAGCAGGGATAGTAGCTGTATGGCAACCAGGCACACATGGCAGAGGGAGACAGCTGTCTCTTTTCTTCAACAATTTGGACCCCAAGGTTGGTGATCGGGATGAAATGCGGGTGCAATGCAACATGCAGCTCATTCAGCAGGGAGCCGAGAACACGGGAACAAGGTTCAGCCTTTGTGCGACCAGAAGTTGCAGATCATGAGCTGCTTGGGGGATCTTGCACCCACGCAGGTACATCCACGAGCTCCACATGCAGCAAGGGCCTGAGCGAGCGAGCGAGCCGGCCTTCTACGCCTGTCTGCGACAACAGTCACAGGGATCGAGCCGGTTGCGGCAATGATCCTCGTGACAGTCCTCGTTTTGGGAGGATGGGATTGATAACGCGATGTCAAACGGCCCAAGTGTCGTTGGGATTGCGACCGTTTTCGTCAAGATCCCCCTGACTCCCGCAACTTTTCCACATGCAGGGCAACTTCCCATCTCAAACATGGCATAACCAGCTGGCACATGATCGTGATTTGCATGATTGTGGGGCAGGTTGCAAAACACGGTTCGCACTGGAACAGAATCCACCACTCAAACCACAGGGAGGAAGAGGCGTCGGGTATTAATGCGATGCTCCGTGAGTGCACCAGAGCGACGGCTATACCGTGCCGCAGCAACAAAGGCACCATGGGCAACGGAAAAAAGGGGAAAACCGCTGCCTCCGGTGTAGGAGCAATCGCGATAAGGATGACAATAGAACTACTGACCTATAGCTGTAAGCATACCTCTGTAGTTTTGCAAGCTGCTGAAGGATGCCAAGATTGCAGCTTCTGCTTGGTGGCATGCCGGGGCAAAGACAGCCCTTAGACGGAAGCTTGGAGAGGATGCCGGCGCTGCATCCGGGGGCCCACACAAGACCACAGACACCACACAAAGCTGGGGGCGGGGCTGGGATACCGTAGGATGGGGGCGAGGGGGGGGGGCCAGTTCTCAGTTCCAGTCTGCCAAGCCTCGATGTGAACTTCTGTTGTCTTCTGTTGGGAGTCGGCTGAAGCCTTGAAAGGCTTTCCACTAGAGGGGCTGTGGCAGCTGTCGTCTCAGGCTGAAGGAGCAGCTGGCGCAGAACAATGCGCAGCTCACTGCGCGGGGAGCCGAGAACACGGGAACAAGGTTCAGCCTTTGGTGACCAGGAGTTGCAGATCGTGAGCTGCTTGGGGGAACTAGCACCCACGCAGCCTCAGATCAGGCACAACATGTGCATCCACGACTTGAGCATGCAGCAAGGGCCTGAGCGAGCGAGCGAGCGAGCGAGAGAGGGCTTGCAGTACGGGGTGACGACGACATGCAGTACATGAACCAGCCACTTGCTGTATGGTATGGTATGGTATGGCATGGCATGGTATGGTATGGTATGGTATGTATGTAACTAGTACGAGTCCGAGTACGAGTACGAGTACTAGTGCTAGTACTAGTACCACTATTAGGTCAAAGCAGGGGCTATTCAGTGATTGTACAAGTTTTTTTGTAGGAGTGCTGCTCTGGGCCTGGGTTTAGGGTTTAGGGTTCAGGGAAAGAGTACACATTTTCGTCTGGGGTGCGGAAAGAGGATACATGTTAGTCAAAGTTCAGCAGCCCGGAAGCGAAGATGTATGAGTCAGGCAACCACAGGCCCTGAAGGCTGGGGTTTAGGGTTTAGGGTTCGTATGGTTTCAGAGTTTAGGGTTCAGGGTTCGTATGGTTTTAGAGTTTAGGGTTTAGGGTTCAAATGGTTTTAGAGTTTAGGGTTTAGGGTTTAGGGTTCGTATGGTTTCAGAGTTTAGGGTTCAGGGTTCGTAGCCACTCTGGCGCAAGGCTACTCGGGCCAGGGCCGTTGCCCCCTAGGGACGGGGGGTGCAGATTGCGCCGCGTTTTCACTTGAAAGCCATGCTTCCGAACTGGTGGCCGGAGATTCGGGATCTCTTTGCTTTTGCAGACCAGTCCTTTCAGGATCTTCAAGGGCAATGCGCATGTTTTGAGCTGGCTGTTGAGGGCGCTGAGGTCGATGCAGGGGATTCGATTTTGGTGCGAGTACGTGTCTTGCAGCAGCTTGAGGGAACAGTTGTCGAACAGGGTGTCACCGTTTCAAGAACTAGCTTGCCGGGGTCCAAGGCTGTTTTGAGGCTGCCGTATGCTATGTGGAACCAGGTTGGCTGTCACTGTACCAACCACATTGCGTGCACTTTGGACACAAGTTCGAGTACAACAGGACATAGTCATTTTGGATGCCACCAAAGGACACTCTTTCATAGCGGGTGATGCTTTGCTTCGCCAACAGGAGGATGTGAAGGTTGCTGAGATCTTCTGCGGGGGATTTGCAGGGTGGACACAGGCTGCTTGGAGTCTGTCGGATCAGGGGGTACGTATTCGGACATCATGGTTGCTGGATGTGGATGATGATACTACACCATCTTTGAGGGCCCAGATGCCTGATCTTCAGATAGCCAGCACAGCTGTGGATGTTCTTGAAGTTGACCCGGCGGACGGCCCGGTTCTTCTCCCAGCGAATATCGAGCACCCGTGGTGGTATAAAATCTGGAGTGTCATTGTACCGCATGTTGTAGTCTGTTCTCCACCATGCCAACCGTGGAGTGACGCCGGCAATGCTGCAGGACTGGAGTGTGCTGATGGGAGACTCTTGCTGCTCCTGGCCTCGATCCTTAAGGTTGTTAGGACCCCGGTTGTGTGTTTGGAACAGGTGGCTGGGTTTGCTAGGCATAAGGATGCCCCTGTTGTCTTTCAAGCCTGGCGTGAAGCGGGGTACCGTAAACTTTACGAGGAGACTTTGCAACTTGCCGAAGTAGCCCCCACACGCAGGCCTCGTTGCATGTATGTCTTTGTGCATGAGTCGGTTGCCCCAGAGCAAGAAGCACACTTCCGCCGTACTATGTGGCGGGCTGTGCGACGGCCCAGCTTAGGTGGCATGCGAGCTGTCTTTCCGGACTTGCCGGTGCAATTGAGCCGCACTTGTGAGCTGACACCGGAGTTGCTTCAGGTGTACCTTGATCCTTGGTACTTGCCGATTGGCGCTGGTAGCACAGTTGATGCTGCCCGTAAATATCGGTTGTGTACGCCAAATCAGCAAGCTAAATGTTTCATGGCCTGTTACCGCCGCCAGCACGACCTTCCGCAGGGGATGCTCACTAAGGGGGGCATCTTGTGTAGCCTCCTACATGACGCAGGCCAGATCCGGTTTTTTGCATCGCCTGAAATTGCTAGCTGTCATGGGGCCCAGAGGGCTCAGCTTCTGCCGCACGACGACGCCATTGCAATGAGGCTGCTCGGCAATAGCTTGGCGGTACCGCAAGCCATGCTGGCCCTGGCACACGCTATGCAGCTTTTTCCTCAGGGTAATGGGGTGGATCCTGCCTTTGCTGTCCATCACTGCATCCAAACACGGTTGCATGCGGGCAATAGTGCAATTTTCTTCTTGCCTGAGGGCTGGCTTCTTGTCGGCAGGAGTGTTCTTGGTGAATTGCTGGCACACCAGGCTATCAGGGGCCAGCTTGAACTTGGAATGGCAAATTGCATGCCCATTTTCCATGAGTTGCAGGTTCGTGGCAGTACTTGTGGTGCCAGCTCTGAGGTGCTGCTTCGCAGGGTGCGGTTTTCCTCACACATCGCTACATGCGAGCTCTTTGAAGCATTGCAGCTGGAGGTTGAAAACTTTGCCCTGGAGCCGCAGCACTCTGACGTTGCCAACATGAGTGTAGTGGCGCATGTCTCTGCCCTCGGCCCCATTCGGTTTGATGCCAACCCATGTGTGCGAGCACAGTGCGGTGCGCCGCTTTTGCTTTGCACATCTGCGGGTCTCTTTGCTGTTCAGCCGCAGAAAACTGACTTTTATCACCAACTCAAGTGGGTTTTCGACCAGTGCCGACGCCCAGACCAGCCCGCGGTGATCTGTTTGTCATGCTTCGGGGAGAAGCTTGATGATGTGGCCGCCTTCCCCCAGGTTGCCTTTGTGGCGGGCTCCGCTGCGGATATCTTCTTTCACCAACCGCGGCTTGATGAGACCCATGTGCAGGCCTGTCAGGTTGAGGATGCATACCCGCGGCTGAGGTTTCAGGTTCCGGAGGCTTACGCACAGAACTGGTGGGTTCAGATGCCTTACCACTTGTTTGAGTGCCTTGGCTGGACTGCCGAAGTTGCTGACCCGCCCCGCTCCACGGATGATCATATGCAGGTCGATCTTCAGCCCGCCTCTGAGACTCCCCTCGTGCCACCTGCTGGCCTCAAGTTGTACCTCAGGGAGCTTCTGTTTCAGTCTCAGCTGCTGGCCCTGCCCAAGGACGCCCGTGAGCTCCTAGTCGGCCCCTTCCAGATTCAGGTTGATGCCAGGTCTGTGTGTACGGCTAGCCTGCCGCAGCAAACCACGATCTCCACAATCGAGCGGTTGTGGAAAAATGCATGTGATATGGTTGGCACGTGGCCGGGTTGCAGAGTTTTCTCGGGTCCCCGCCCTCTTGCTCAGGACGCCTCAGTTGCTGCTTTGCTGCGTACGAAGAGTCTCCACATAAAGTGCAGTACTGCCCTCCCGCTCATTACGGTGATGCCCGAGGTGCGTGGTGGAGGTGCCAAGGATGAAAACACGGCCTTGGCTAAGACAAAACTTGCATCCCTCATGTTGGAGCGCGGCATTCCCCTTGAGGAAACTCAGGCGTCTGTTGATCAGGTCGTACCTGCCTTGGGCACTGCAGCTTGCTTGCATGCTCTTCGCCAGACTGGCACTCACGCCCAATGGCAGCAATTGTCTGTCGCTGCCCAAGCCAAAGGCCACCAGCTGCCTGTTGGGGATAACAGAACGGAGAAGGCGGCACAGCGTATCCAGAAAGCTGTCCGCAAGCAGAAGCTTGCACAGACCCGCCCTGTTCGTGCGGCTGAGTTTAAACTTGTGCCAGATGTGTGGTGTGGCATGGATGAGCAGCCGGTGGCAGTGTTGGATGAGTTGACAGCTGATAGCTCCGGTGCAGTGCTTCTGGACGCGTCGGAGGCCAATCCTCAGGACCTTGCGCTTTTGAGGAATATAGGCTCGGATGCTTTGTGCGTCATTGTGCCCGGGCACCGGTGCCCCGACCCTGACTCGTGCTCCGGCAGAACAAGCGTTCCTGTGTATTGCCGCCAGACGGGGCAACGACATTTGCTTGCAGCTTGTTACCACAATGTAGGGGAAACTGACATTGCACCCCGGTTTCAGCATGGGACTCAGGTTGATGCTGAAGAAACTGTGTGCTGTTCGTTCACCATGTGTCAGGAAGACTTCGGGCATTCCGGACAGTGGCGTGACATTGCCGCAGCACCGGTGCGATCAGTGATAGAGGCCTTTCGCGCCAGGGGTGTGGAGGGGGCGCTGCACCACCCGTGGGCGCGCTCCTATCGTGCCGAGGGGAAGGCGAGCAGCTTGCCACACCTGTGCGATACTTTCGTTTTCTATGCCAAGGTCCCCCAGGCAATGCTGAAGGGCATGCTGCAGCAAAGTGGCTTCAACAAGGTCTATGTTGTTCCCCGCTCTTGGGACCGCCAGCTGCTGGCAGGATGGTCTGTTGTTTGGTTGGCAGCGTCCCGTCAGGAGGTCGAAAAACAGGCCTTGCTTGTGCCGGAACAACACGGCTTGGTACGTGGCAAGAATAAGTACGGGCTCCGAGTCCCCACTGCTGCCTTCCGCAAGGTGTTTATGCAACTGTGCCCCGGGGCTGCAGTCCCGGACAGTCTTGAGGTGACTGAAACCTGGAAGGTCGGTCCTTTCCCTGCCGCTGCCTCGGCCGATGCCGTCCGTGAATGGTCCAAAAGGGTCGACTGGCCCACCAAGGTGATCAAAAGCCTCGGCCCACAGTTCTGGTTGCTTGGTTCCGCGTTGCCGCCGCCAGATGCAACTATGTTGTTCAATAGTACGCCGGTCATGGCCACAGCTGTCCGTGGGCGTGACACCCGACCGCCGATTGTCCAGGCTGGTGGTCCGTTGCCGCGGTCTTCTGCTGAGACCTCCGATGCCAAAGGTGAGGACCCGTGGCTGTTGCATGACCCGTGGAGCAGTTACAAAGCCGGACAGCCAAGCACTGCCCTTAAAGCTGCTCCCTCCGCCAGCCGCCCTCTTCCGCTTGATAACGCCGCAACAGCCCGCCTAGTGCAGCAGGATTCCCGCATCTCTGAACTTGAAAAAGGTTTGCAACAGATGCGCGAGGAGCAGGCTGCTGCTAACCATGAGCGTGCCAGGGACAAAGCGTCCCTCCAGCAAGACATACAGGCTGTGCGCAGCGAGGTCCAGGGGATTGGTGCTGGGTTGCGTCAAGATTTCCAGGCTTGGACTGCCAGTTTGAACAATGCAAAGGCACAGCAAGACCAGCAGATTGCCAATGGCATGGCTGAGCTTAAAGCCCTTCTCCTCGCGACCACAGAAAATAAGAAGCAGCGCCTGGATAATGAGTTGTGACTCTTGATCTTGTGCAAGTATGATGAAGCTGGTGCTGCTGCCATTGGTGCGCCAGTGGCCGGGGTTTTTCCACAATCTCTGGTTGTGCGATGTTATTTTCCTTCGGGATGGGTGTTTTGGGCAGGGGCACAGCGTCCACCGCCCAGGTCAAGCATACGTCTTGATGTCTCTACCTCCACGACTACAGGCCACGCGCCTCCATGTGACTTTTGTGGCCAGGCCCAGGGGTTTTCGCGGCCTGCCCCTTTTGCGTTCCATGCCCGCGTTGTTTTCAGGTTGGGCGAGATACAGTCCCAAATTTTCTCAGACCTCGTACTGCGCCTTGATTTGCTGTTGCCTCTCTTGTCTCGGCGACTGCGACTTTTCTGTGGAATTCGAGTCGGTGAGGCAATTAACCCTGGCCCCTCGAAGCAGTTGTCTTTGGACTCCTTCTTTGGTTCCACGGCAGAGCCTGTGCCACCTGAGCGTGCCGGGGAAGCTGCCCTTGTCTTTGCTGTCGTGAATCCCACCAGCACACTGCACAAAGTGCCCACTGTGATGGAGCTCCAGGCGGATGTGATTGCTTTGTCTGAAACCTCCGCCGTGCAACGCACCCAGCAGGTTTCTACAACGGCTTTCCGGCGCCATGGCTTCAAAGTGCATTGGGGCGAACCTGTGCCCTCGCATACCCGTGCTGAATGCACTGCGCCCACCATGCACGGTCTAGCCGCTGGTGTAGCGCTGGCCGCGCGTGTACCTTCATGCTCCTCTGCTCCTCCCTTGCCTGCGGAGGCACGGGCCACCTGTCGTCTTTCAGAGGCCTTCATACGGTGCGGCGCCATTGAGGTGCGCGTCTTGGTGGTGTACGGTGTGCCTCTGTCTGGACCTGATGCAAGAGAACGCACCAACGCCCTGCTCGAGCAGGCCTTTCATCGAGCTGCACAGAATCCCGTGCCTTGCATCGTTGCCGGGGATTTCAATCTACGCCCGTTTGACTGCCCGGCTGGCCAAGCTTTTCAGGCGCAGGGTTACCAAGATGTTTTCGACCTGCACCGAGGCCGCGTTGGCAGTGAGCTGCCACCAACCTGTAAAGGGAGTACTCGTCATGATACTGCATTGCTTCATCCCGCCTTGGTGCATTTGTGGCGGCGGGCCTGGGTGGTTGACCGTCAACTCTTTGATGCCCATGACCCATTGTGTTTTGAGCTGCACACATGTAGTGTCCGGCCCTGCACAAGAGTATGGCGCATCCCCAAATCCTGGTCCTCGCTTGGAGTTTCCCCGACAGAGCTTGCCGCCGCGTTTCAATCACAGGCCCCTTGCCTGCTCCGGCAGGTGCAGCAGTGTCAAAGTTCCGATGATGTTGGGGAGGCTCTTCAGACATTTTCTGAGGCGGCTGAAAATTCTGTAGCGCAGGCCCTGGCCCTTCAACATGCTGTCGATCCTGTGCGCCAGCCTCTTGCCCACCTGCCTCGTGCATATCGCGGCCGTTGCAGGCCCCGAAAACTTGTCCACAAGGAGGTCTGTGCTGTCAGTCGCCCTGACCGAATGGGAGGCTTCACTCCAGATGTGGAAGTTACTTCAGTCTTGGCTCGGATGAAAGTTAGGCAAGTCCGCCGCATCTTGACCTTCCAACGAGGCTTGGCTAAATGGAATCGGGCAGGCTCACCAGCCGAGCCCAGTGGTGTGGCCCAGCTTCGTGCTGAGTGGCGCGCGATCCTTCGCGCCAAAGGCTACCCCCCTAATTTTCCTGCTTGGATTCTTGAGGTTGCACATTTCACACATTTTCCAGTTGAACTTCCAACGGCGGACTGGCTGAGTGACCTTCTTGCCTATGTAAGGTTTGACTGCGAATGCCTTGCTCGCCAGGAAGCCCGACGGCGCAAGTCTGATTTCCTCCATCAGGTTTGTGTTGATGCTGAGGTGGGTGGCTCCCGGCAAGGTTTTCGTGCAATGCGTGCTGCCCCGAACCCGCCGTTCACAGAGGTCCCCTGTACTGTCCAGGTTGAGGTGGAACGCCTCCCAAAAACCATCCAATCTGATGGGGTGGCTGTTTACCAGATGCAGGGCCCGGGGGTTTTCCTTCCAGGTCAGGCTGCTTCCCTTGAGGGCATAAGCTGCGTCGTGCAATCTGTAAAAGAGTCGGAGGTTGCTCTACATGGGGAGTGTCTCCCGGCAACTGGCTTGTTGGTCCAAAGCTACACAGCCTGCACGCCCCCTGAGCTGCATGCTGCCTTTGATGCTTTCTGGGGCCCTTTGTGGCAACGGGGCCAGGGTGAGTCGTGCCAGTCTCTTGCCTCCTGGCCCAACCTGCAAACACTACTGGCTGAGTCCTGTATCAGTTGCCCGGAACTGCAGCTGAACTGCTCCCCCGCACAGTGGCGCGCTGCCATAAAACGAATGCCTGCCCGCAAAGCCACTGGCATCTGCGGCTGGTCACCTTCTGATCTCAAAATCCTTCCCGATGTGGCTCTTGATATTCTGAGTGCCATCTTCAATAAGGCTGTTCTTCATGGGCTGCCGGATCACCTGCTTCAGGCAAGGGTCTGCGTTCTTGCCAAAGCCTTCTGCCCTTCTCATATCAAGCAAAGCCGACCGATTACCATCTTCAGCACGCTGTATCGGATATGGGCCTCCGTCGTCACCCGTGAAGTGCTCCAAGCCTGGAGCTTGATCTTCCCGCCTTCTGTGATGGGTTCCATGCCTGGCAAAGCCTGTCGTGATGTGAGTTACCGCCAGCAACACTGGATCGAGCTGTCGCTCTTGGCAGGGACCACAAGGTACGGTTTTTCTCTTGACATTGTGAAGTGCTTCAATCAGCTAGGTTGGCCGGCCATTGAGATTGTAATGGTACGTCTTGGGGTGCCTGAGGCTATTGTCGTCTTCTGGCTGAATTGCCTGAGCAAGCTTAAACGGCATTCTTGCTTCCTTGGCGACCTGTCCAACGGAACTGTTTGTTTCAACGGGGCACCTGAGGGTGACCCCTTGAGCGTCGCGGCCTTAGCCGGCATATGTTGCTTTGTGGAAGAGGCCTGCCGCACACAGGGCGTTTCCTTTGACACCTATGTGGACAACTGGAGTTGGTCCGGGCCAATCGCTGGTGCGCTGGAGCAGGCTATACCTAAGGCCTTGCGTTTCCTTGATGCCCTGGCCTTGCCGATTGACTGGAGTAAGTCCTACACATGGGCCACCACTGCGGCAGGACGTGCCTGGTGGAAAAAGGCTCATAACCGTGTCTTCCCTCCCACTGCCCAGGTCCAACAGGTATCAGAGGTCCGCGATCTTGGGGTTGCCTTCAAGTTTGATGGTTGCGCTCATGCCATGTCCCGGGGGGCCCGCATCACTGATGGTGTAGATCGGTTGCGTAATCAACCCCGTAGCCCTTCCCTCAAGGCTTCGATGATACAACGGGGGGTGTGGCCGGCCTGCCTGTATGGCGCCGAGGGTCATGCCTTCACACTTGCTGAGCTCCAGTTGTTGCGTGGACGCGCCGCAAGAACTATAGTGGGACAGCATACTGTCCTGTCGCCTTTCTTGGCACTTGCTGCCCTCTCGCCGTCTTGCCAGGACCCGCAGCTGTACTGTCTTGACCAGCAACTTCAAGTTCTCCGTCGCACGTGTCAACAAGATTCCGAACTTCGACTTTCCATCCTTGAGACTGCTTGCCAAACTCCTGCAAAGCGGGGCTACCAGGGGCCTGCCACAGCCTTGCGACTTGCGCTGGACCGTCTAGGGCTGACCATCTCGTCGGTTGGTATTTTGAAGGGCCGTGATAATACCTGGGTTGATGTCACGGCGTGTCATCGTGCTGAAATCAAAGGCCTGCTGCAGCGGTCGTGGTCCTTGTATGTGAAGGAGCAAGTTTCCCATAGGAACGGCCTGGGCTCAGCACCTGAAGTGCACACAGGTTTGACCGGCAAGCTGCTGCAGAAGTTTTCCAGTAATGACCAGGTCATTCTGGCGAGGCACATCACTGGTGCATTCTCTTCGGCTGCGGCTAAGCATAAGTGGGACCCAGACATCTCCTCGCAGTGCCCCCTTTGTGGTGGTCTTCAGACTAAACACCATAAGTTCCTGCAATGCCCTGCCCTCCGACATGTGCGGGATGGATGTGTAGAACTGTTGAGGGAGGTTGAGGAAGATTGGCCTCACTGGATCCATGCACCGTATGTTGCGATGCCTGAAAACTTGGAGATAAATCGTCTTGTCTTTGCCACTCGGGCCCTTCTCCCGCCCAGTGCTGTTGAGCTTGACATTGACAAGATTGGGACACGCCCTTTCTTGCGCATGTTCACTGATGGCTCGTGTCGACATCCAGGTGTGCCGGATGCCAGCTATGCTGGTTTCGCGGTTATTCTTGACACTAGCCCTTGCGACGCCTCCATACCAGGCATTCTGCACCAGTGGCGTACCACAGGCT
Organism: Symbiodinium necroappetens; assembly: GCA_905231915.1. Classification (NCBI taxonomy): domain Eukaryota; class Dinophyceae; order Suessiales; family Symbiodiniaceae; genus Symbiodinium; species Symbiodinium necroappetens. The sequence continues at coordinate 1,862 of CAJNJA010018697.1, read as the reverse complement.
GCCCGCCCAACGAGTTCAGGGTCTTGTGTCAGGGTTTAGTTCCGGGCTTGCAAAGTATTAATAGGGCCGAGGTTTGTGCTGTCATCCAGGCAATACGCTTGGCTGTGATACTGCGTGCACCAGCTTGTGAGATATGGACGGACAGTGCCTTCGCAATTTCCGAATTTGAGCGTGCCCAGAATTCCTTAGCAGGTACCTGGCCCGACTTGTGTTCGTTGTTGCGACGTCTGCCCCTGGAACAAGTGAACTTGCGGAAAATTGCCTCCCATCAGGACCTTTCCCAGTTGTGGGGCATGGAGCAATGGTTTGCAGCGGGCAACGCCGCGGCGGATGTTGCAGCCAAAAGCGCGGTTGGGAGGGAACTGCAGTGTGTCCAGGATATTGCGGCGGCGGCCGCAGACTGCATTCACCGCCAGAGCAAGCTGCTCCCTGCTTTTTGGAAATATCTGCTTCAATTGTCTGCGGAAGAGATGCGCCTACTGCGTGCTCTGGACTTGCCTGCTGCCCCGGCGGCTACTCCCTTGGCAGGATCAATGGCTCGCTCTCAATCGAGGCCCTTTCCAGGCATGGAGCGTGCCGGATTTCCAGCGCGAGTGGTTGCTAGCCTGTAGCTGGCCGCCCTGGTTTACGGTGCCAGTGTGGAGTTGGGTGCGCAATTTACAGTGGACAATCTTGCCTCCTCGAGGTCGTGCTCCTCCTGGGGTGGCTTACGTTGAATTGTTGACTGATTTTGTGTACAAGTTTGGCCTCCTTCCACCCGCTGGCCTGCTTGCAAACAGAGATCCATTAACCGATGAAACATCATTGCTGGTGGAACCAACGACGTTGCGTCAGTTGAATCACAGTCTTGTTGAAGCTGTGAGACAACTGGAGCGACTTTCAGGCGTGCCGGTGTGGCCTCAGCGACGCAACAAAGTCTTTTCCCTGAGAGAACTTGGCTGTAAAGAACCTAGGATTGGCCTCTGTCTCCGGCCTCTTTTCGAGCAATCTGAGGGAGTTTTAAATCTCCTGCAACAAGTTCTGCGGAGTTCTAGTGTTGAGCCTCTTCGTGCTTTTTGTAGAGGTCAAGGGAATACTCCTTCCTCTGACAGTGGTTCCCTGCAGCGGGCGTGGACGCTGATTAGTGATAATGCACGTGCCAGCATGGCACGCAGCCTGCGAAGGAGCAGGTGAAGTGACATTTGCGTGGAGCGGACATGGAGGCTCGGAGTCGCTTTTGCTGGCCCGGGACCTCCCTCATACCCGGTGAAAGGTTCAGGGTTCGTATGGTTTTAGAGTTTAGGGTTTAGGGTTCGTATGGTTTTAGAGTTTAGGGTTTAGGGTTTAGGGTTCGTATGGTTTCAGAGTTTAGGGTTCAGGGTTCGTATGGTTTTAGAGTTTAGGGTTTCGGGTTCGTATGGTTTTAGAGTTTAGGGTTTAGGGTTTAAGGTTAGCGTTTTAGAGTTTAGGGTGTACTACCACTACTACTACTACTACTACTACTACTAAGGGTCTCGGCTGGAGCCTGACAGGTGCCGGTAGTGCCTTGCGAGGGTTCATGGCGTTTTCTTTACTCTGCTTGGCTTTCCTGTTTTACCGTACGATGGAGACTGATCAACAGGGCACTTTGCGTCGAGGCCAGCTGTGCGGGTCCCAATTCCTGCAACCAGCGACAGGACAAGATTCAATGAGAGTGCACCAGCTGGTAGACCCGAGGGTTGGACGAAGTACCGCATATCGTCCGGGAGTCTTGGATACACCTGGTGTGTCTGGGACGAAACATTCCGGGGAAGGCAAACAAACTACATCAGCTCCCCACTGGACACGGAAAAGAGCTCTGCGTAGAGCTCGGAATAGGGCGGAAAGAAACAATGGAACGATGT